>JAQFVV010012635.1:652500-887493 GCA_028023455.1 Epiperipatus broadwayi | reverse complement strand
TAATAAGCTTAAATTATTCGAGCTTTAATGTAAATAGACATTAAACCACATTAAAGACAGCTAAGATCAATCTTGGAGGTGATCATGAGAGGGGTGTTTATCACCAATAATTCATAGCAGCTTGTTCAACTCCCAGACCTTATTGTTCTAAAAATCATGAGAAGAGATTATAATGGGAGAAATGATCTAGCACAATGGAAAATTTAATAGTAAAAGAGATAGTAGTGCAATAGACCTATGAATGTGAGGATGATGGGGGGATGGATCAAGAAGGTGATGATAGATACAGAACTATCTGCAATCGGAACAAAATTTTAATTGTGACTTTAATGGTTGTGAATGGGGAGTGTGTTGAGAATAACCATGAATTTCTAAGAATATTAATATTATTATTTTTAATGCCTTCTCAGTGGTCTCATAATCGATTGATTATTTATTAACCCATTCATTAAATATTATTGTTGAAATTTATTAATAAGTTATTGAAATGAGATTTAATCTCAATATTCTCATTGAAGTTGCAATTTGGCACCCTGGCAAATAAGATTATGGATGTTCTACCCCATCATCATCGATCCCAATAGGCTTTAGAAATAATGTTAGCTGGGAACAGTGAAGCATACATCGTTCCATCATCAAAACATTACAATTGGCATGCAACTTGGCCACAAGTGTTTAAGTGCCAAATAGATTCAATATAGGTTATAATTAATGCATAGCATGGTCGTCCGAGCTGAAATAAATAAGTATTACAATTGATCCATAATGTGGATGTGCGACCATTTGAAATAAAAAACATGACCGATTAATTTGTTATAATATATATATATATATATAAGTACAATTTGATAGATTTATCAGAGATTGGAATTAATTCATTTGCATTTTGAAAACAAATTTCAATTAAAAAAGATTTCATTCATTTTTTATTGTCATTATCATCTCATTTATTCAATATTTGCAACATTTCAAATAGAAATTTTTAGATTTCTTTTTCATTTGTTAACACATATTATTACCAAATCAAATTCAATTTATTGAATTTTGATATACCATATCAGTTTAATATTAAAATTCAAAATTGAAATCTCACAAAAGTCTCAACAAGAGGTGCAATTAAATTTGTTGCAGTGTTGGAAAGTTGTCAAGGATATGAAAAGTTTATAAATCTTTTTTTCCAAGACTGGATGTTATTTTTAAGCAATATAAGTAGTGTGTTCATTTTTTATTTAAATAACAGGAAAACATTTCATAATCACAATATAATAATAGACTGAAACACAATTCTAACCCACACTGTGTAAAGTAACATTAAACCATGGTTAAGTTTCCTCATTTATAAATAACTACAGTTAAATAATTTAGAAATAATTTACTTGGAATTCTGGTTATTATTATTTAGATTTATTATTATATAGATAGCCTTTTTTATTAGCAATAGTATGTTAGATTGGTAAATCACTAAACATCACATGATCATCATTTTTATGCTTACACAAGCTATTTACACACAGGCTAAACTCTCAATATAGTAGAACTACTCAGTTGAAGCCAGAGTAATCAATGAATATAAGAAGGATTTTGCATAGATGTTAAACTCTCCATACAGTAATGCCACTCAGTGCGAGCCAGGGTAGTCAGCAGATGCAAAAAGGTTTTTTCATAAAATCCATATCTTGTACCTATTCATCCAATAAAGCCACAAGCTAGAAACTAGTCTGGGAATATTGAATAAATAGGCACAAGATAGGGATTTTATACAAAAACCTTCTTGCATCCATTTATTACTCTGTTTTGTACTGAATGATGCTATTGTATGGAGAGTTTAGCCATTGTGTATATTGATAAATATTGTATCTTTTTTTTAAAAAAAAAAAAACTGTCCATGCTAAACGTCTGGATCCTTATTTAAATATTAGCATGAGAAATATTATTTATTTATTTGTCTATTTCCTTGCAATGGGTTCCTTTCTTCTACCAAATGTTAAAAGAGAAATTGTCTCATTAAAAATCTTTAAAAATTTATTAAGTAATTCATACTTATCATTAATTCAAGATATAGTTTCATAACTTAAGACTTGTCTTAAATATCTCTTTCTAGATGCTCTAACAAGAATATCATCAAACAATAGAATAATTATGTTATATATGATAACATTATTGTGTGGTTAAAAATAAACTGTTTTTTCTGATTAAACAGTAAAGCCATGTGGAGTTGATCGTTCTAAATGTTAATAAAATATTGTCAATAGATTAAAATTACCCATGCCATTGCATCCACCTATTTCATAAATGGAATTGAATAGTCTTTTACTGTGTATTATGATCAAATTTAAATAATGAACCTTTTATTTAATAATGAACATATATGTAGCTTATAGTGTCAAAAATAAAGAATTAAATAATGCCACTAGTTGAATGTAGCTCCTGTTTGGAATCTCTACAGATTTCTTTATAATTGCTAATAGAATTCAGAGGCTAAATAAATAAATATGTAATTATTATAATAAAAAGTAATTATCAGCAACTGGTATCAATTCTGTAAATATATAAAATGACATTTTTCTCAGCATACTGAATCTGATATTGTAATATTTACTATGATAAATTCATCCCTTTGAATTGGAAAAAATGAAATAAAAATATGGTAACATATTTTTTAAATATTTTTAGTGAACTTGAATATAGTTTTCATGGGAGATACATACTTGTTATTTTTTTAAACATTGCTTTTATTAGGCAGATATATCTATGGATAGAATATCATAGAAATTTACAATTAGGTAAAGTGTTGATATAATTCAAAATGTAATGATCACTTCAGAAGCTGAAAAATAACATTACAAAATTTTAAATAAAAAAAAATAAAACAGTACAAAATATATGTGGATATAATTCTGTTCAGAGATTGGTTTATGTAGTCATTTTAAAATTAATTTCTAATGCATTATTATTATTTTGATTTGCTTTCTTAATTTTTGTCTTCAAGAGATGGAATAGTTTTATTTGTTTACAAATGGGTGTTGATTTTATTCCCAAAATAAGACTGATGTTTTTTTGTAAATATTATTTTTAATAAGGAGATTAAGAGTGGATAGCTGAAGGGAATTTGAAAGCCTGTTTTTAAATCCCCTATATTATATATAGACTCCAGGTATATAAAATATACTTGTATTTATATATATATTATTTTTATATAATAAAAAAGTTTTTTATAATTATATATAAAACTTTTAGAATTTCATTTTGTACATTTAATATGTTTAATTATATCTCCTTTTTTAAAATTTACCTTTATATTAATGAGTTTATTTTAAAAAATATTAAAAAAGTATTTTTAAAATATGATTTTAAAAATCATAGTTTTATTAAATAAATTCAAATTACAAGTATTTTTGTTAGATAATAAGTTTTAAATTCCTCTAAAAGATCATAAAATTAATAACTTCTGTGATTTTTAAAAATATGTAGAATAAAATTAAAAACTACATTTTAATTATTTTTTTCTATCATTATTTACTTGCTTTTTTATATTGTGGTTATTATTAATAGAATTAACTGTTTAATATTTTATTAGCCCTCTAAACCTAATAAAATTTACACATGTCATTTTTCTTTTATATTGTGGTTATTATTATAAAATTAACTGTTTAATATTTTATTAACCCTCTAATCCTAACAAAATTTGCACAAGTCATTTTTTTCAAATAATTCTTTATCCAATATTATTCAATAAATAGATGATATTTATAGTTAATGATAACTAAAAGTTGAGATTAGAAAATCATAAAATACTTGACAACCAAAAGTGATAAGTTGAGTTTTATCCAGAAACAATTAGTTCTCAAGATGTTATTCTACACCTTTCTTAAGTCATTCAGTATTAAAAACAAATAGTTAAATGTTTGGGAAGTTAAATAATATTTGGTCACCCGAATTATCATCTTGAGGTTTGATACAATAACCTTTAGTTCTTGAGTCCTTTAGCCTATTTGTATGCTAACTTTGTTATCATTTATTTAGAATTTGTAAACAATCTTACTGAATATTAATTTTTACATTATTTTTTAATTAAACAAGGAAGGATATAACAATGATAATATACTTTCACTACATTTACAGATTACAGAAATACAAGGAATGATTGTAAATGCAGAACCTTAAACTATGAATTTATGCCAACTTGCTTTTACAGATATATAGATTGTTTGTCTATAAAATATAATATAAATGTTTATTATATAATAATAACAACTTATAAATACATCAACATAATAATTATATATATATCTCAAATTTCTTGACATTTAATTATACTTAAACTAGTTACATTATATCTAAGACCAGCTTAAGATTGCACTACAAAAAAAATAATTTTACAAATAACATATTAAAATACATACATTACTACATTCCAATGATAGTCAATTTTAAGCTGTTTTCAGTACATTCTTCTAGTTAATAAAAATTTGAGCACCTGAAGTCTCCTTGGACTTTGATCTTCTGAGTCCATCAACAAACCATTGCACCAAACCATGCAGATCTAAATAATTAAATAGTTTATAGCTTGGACATTCACAAGAAAATTGATCACTGTGGAAATGATGAAGTAAAAGCACAATTACCGAATTTGTTTTTCTCAGAGTCACTACCTCTTCCCTACAGTACACTATGAAGGGTATTAGAATTAATAGTATTTGATCTGTAATCTATTTCTTTATTCTATTTTAGTCATCCATGTAATTCTAAAAAATTGATGAACACTAAGTACCCAACATATTTCTAGACCAATCTTTGATATGCTTTTATCCATAAGAATAACTGGATTGCACACACACATATATATATATGTGTATATATATATAGCAGTCAATAGATGGAGCTTTACCAAGATCTCCAAAACAAGCGTATTTTGTTTACATAAACATCAGAGTCAATATTCACTGTCTCTTTCATTTTGCTCCACTCTCAGATCAACTGATTTCAAGCTGGTTTGATCTCATCAGTGAAGGATAGGAGTTAGAAACTAGACCTAAACACTAACTCCAAGCATTTATGCAAAATGTTTCTATCAGTTTGCAAGCATGAATTTTTTTAGACACGTAAATGTCTTCAAACTCAACTTATCAAACCAGATTGCTATATGGGTCTGATATCAGTTCAAGTTTCTCCACATAGTCAAAGCTTCTGCAATCTATATCATTGCAAGAAAACTTTAAAGGTACATTTATGAAAAACAAAAACAAGTTTTATATACGTAAAACCTGCTATCGCTTGTATTAATGATCAATAGATGGAGCTTTACCAAGACCTCCAAAACAAGTGTATTTTGTTTACATAAATGTCAGAGTCAATATTCACTGTCTCTTTCATTTTGCTCCACCCTCAGATCAGCTGATTTCAAGCTGATTTGCTCTCATCAGTGAAATGCTTGGAGTTAGTGTTTAGGTCTGGTTTCTAACTCCTATCCTTCACTGATGAGAGCAAATCAGCTGATCTGAGGGTGGAGCAAAATGAAAGAGACAGTGAATATTGACTCTGACATTTATGTAAACAAAATACACTTGTTTTGGAGGTATTGGTAAAGCTCCATCTATTGATCATTAATACAAGCGAATGCAGGTTTTACGTATATAAAACTTGTTTTTGTTTTTCATAAATGTACCTTTAAAGTTTTCTTGCAATGATATAGATTGCAGAAGCTTTGACTATGTGGAGAAACTGAACTGATATCAGACCCATATAGCTATCTGGTTTGATAAGCTGAGTTTGAAGACATTTATGTGTCTAAAAAATTCATGCTTGCAAACTGATAGAAATGTTTTGCATAAACGCTTGGAGTTAGTGTTTAGGTCTAGTTTCTAACTCCTATCCTTCTCTGATGAGAGCAAATCAGCTTGAAATCAGCTGATCTGAGGGTGGAGCAAAATGAAAGAGACAGTGAATATTGACTCTGACATTTATGTAAACAAAATACGCTTGTTTTGGAGGTCTTGGTAAAGCTCCATCTATTGATCATTAATACAAGCGATAGCAGGTTTTACGTATATAAAACTTGTTTTTGTTTTTCATAAATGTACCTTTAAAGTTTTCTTGCAATGATATAGATTGCAGAAGCTTTGACTATGTGGAGAAACTGAGCTGATATCAGACCCTTATAGCTATCTGGTTTGATAAGCTGAGTTTGTAGACATTTACGTGTCTAAAAAATTCATGCTTGCAAACTGATCGAAACGTTTTGCATAAACACTTGGAGTTAGTGTTTAGGTCTAGTTTCTAACTCCTATCCTTCACTGATGAGAGCAAATCACCTTGAAATCAGCTGATCTGAGGGTGGAGCAAAATGAAAAAGACAGTGAATATTGACTCTGATGTTTATGTAAACAAAATACGCTTGTTTTGGAGGTCTTGGTAAAGCTCAATCTATTGATCATTAATACAAGCGATAGCAGGTTTTACGTATATAAAACTTGTTTTTGTTTTTCATATATATATATATCCACCAGCCATTTTTATTTTACATTTATACTATTTCAGCTAATGATGAAAATTTCAAAAATTCTATAATTGTGAACCCAAGCCAACTTTCTTACCTAAATATATAAATCTTACACTAGGGTAGCAATTGTAGATTTAAAAATTTTCAGTCATAAGCTAATTACAGACATTACTGACATTGTGTCCAGTAAATGGTATGTATTAAACATGCTTCTTCGAGCACAATGCAGAAGTTAAAAAAATGCTTTGTTTGAAATAATAGTATTCCATCAATTACATTCAGAAGAGTCATATGTTCTATAAGACCCAGCAAATTAGTTAAGTAACAGTATAGAAAATGTTTTATTATTATATGCAAATCCACAAATGAATATCTGCCTAAAATTTTTATTGTATTTTTTAATTATTTTAACTGTTTCATCTAGAAAATATTTATATTTTACTGGACAATGGGATAGTTATAGATATTATTACAATTATTAATAATAAAATTTCTTTCCACTTCTTATATGCATTGATTATATATATATATATATATATATATATATATATATATATATATATAATGTTTTCACAGTTGTATGATATATATAAATTATTTTGGGGGTAAAATCCGTGTATTATTTTCTATTATATACTGATATTTTGATGAACTAGCATCCACCATTGTCAAGGTAAAATCTTGAAAGAAAATTTGTTCAATCTCAAATTGTAACATGATTAAGTGTGATATGAAGCATGAAAATCAGATAAGAAAATGGTGTAAATGTAGTAAAGTTTAAAAGAGCTCTGATGATAACTGCAGAACAGTTGAAACTGTAAGCAAAAAGAAACAAATC
Source organism: Epiperipatus broadwayi (assembly GCA_028023455.1). Lineage (NCBI taxonomy): Eukaryota > Metazoa > Onychophora > Udeonychophora > Euonychophora > Peripatidae > Epiperipatus > Epiperipatus broadwayi. The sequence goes on along the minus strand of JAQFVV010012635.1, from coordinate 880,156 downwards.
ATATGTTAAAACTGCACTGTAAAGTGTTAATTGGGGAGTATATGGTATGTTAATTAATAATAATACATTAAGAATTTATAAATCCTTATTACATATGACATATTAAAAATCATATTTGTTGATAATTGTTCTCAGATGTAGCTATTTCACTTAAATTGTGGATTACTGGGGAACAAAAAATAATTTATTATCATCTGAATTTCATAATTGTCAAAATTATATATAATTAATTATGCAGAAACTCTTTAAAATTTAAGATGTTGCTTTAAATATTAAGATTCTAAAATAAATTATATTAAGAAGACGGTAATAACAGGATAAACACACAATAATAATCATAAAGTATTACCACATTGATATAATTGCTATTGCTTGGTTGTCCTACACAGTTTAAGTCAATAGTAGAGTGATGGACTAGGAAAAAAAGCTCTCTTATCAACGCCCAATGTAGTATTTCTGATGCTTGATCATCACATGGCCTTTGAAGCTCCTAATCATTGTAATATTTTTCTTTTATCTTTATTATTTAATTAATTCAGACTTATTCCAATTACTGAACCAAGTAACTTTGTAATATGAATATATTTAAATCACTAGTGACACAATTTAAATTTTAAAATCTTCTGCTAAATTTTATCATCTTTTAAGCAAATGAATAAAAATGTCAAAAAATACACATAATCCAGGTGTACTTTTTGTTAACTGGCTTTACTAATAGGAATTAGATCATCAAACCCTATCACTATTTATTAATTATCATTGCACTTTGTTATAAAAGTATACAGGTCTTACAATCCAATGGCCATTTACTATCTTTTAGGTGAATATATCAAAAATATTAATAACTGTTTATTAATCTAGAGATAAAATACAAGCATAAAAAGTAATAAAAATTAAATGAATGCCTTGAATGATTGTAATGATTGCAGTCTGTAATAATAGTCACAGTTTCCTTAAAGGAGTTTACAATCTATATATGGGATAATTTATAGCTCAATAAGTAGCTATTAATAACTTTGATATACAATATGTGTGAGTATCATAGTATTCTGTCCTATGAATAGGTCCAAAGCATAGTTACATCACAACTTCATCCATTCCCCTAATCTGATCCTGTTATTATCAAGATCTTCAATCCCACATATCTCCTAACATTTCATATCATCAAACAAGACCAATATTATTCATCACTTCTTCTTGTTATCATTTACCATTCATTCCTTCCAACAAATATTTCATTAAACTATTCTTCCTTCGTAATACTCTGTATTTATTTTCAAAATTTCCTCATCTAAGTATATTAATTAGAAAATATTAACTAAAAATATGTATATGCTATTGATGCAAGCATTTATAAAATGTTTGTAGACATTATTATAATTATTGATGTATAATAAAATTCTCTAAAAGTGCATATAATATTTAGCAGAGGGTTTTGATATATATATATATATATGATTTTTTGGGTAAAACCATGTATTATTTTCAATTATATACCGATATTTTGTCAAACTAGCATCCACCATTGTTAAGGTAAACTCTTGAAAGAAAAGTTGTATTCGATCTCAAACTGTAACATGAATGAGTTCGAAATGAAGCATGTGAATCAGTTTGAAATAATTTAGTATTCAGAATGTGATGTTTATCAAAATGTATACATCTCTTAGTTTTACCACCTATTAATTTAAAGTCAATATTAGAAGACATAGATAAAATAACAGGTTTCCATATGGCTGGAATATGTTGTGCTTCATCAGCCCTATTTAAACCAGTAGGTCTCTTTAATATTTCAATTGACTTTCTAATGGTGCTCACATCAAATATCTCCAAATTAGCAAGCATTTTTGCATTGTCAAAATGAGGCTTGTGACTAATTTCTAAAAAATGGGAAGTAAAAACTGATGTGATAATTTTTTTGATTAAAAGCATTTTTATGTTCCTTAATTCTGACATTTATTCATCTATTAGACTGACCCACATAGTTTCTTGAGCACTGTAAACATGGAAATTCATAAACTCCTTGGTGTTCCAAAAATATTCTGTCTTTAGGCTTATGTAAAAAATCACCAATTTTTTTTGCCAGTAGAAAAAGTAGTTTTTATATTAAAACAAGATAGTCTTCTACTGATTTTATCAGGAACCCGTTTAAGATAAGGTAAAATTGATTGGTGATAAATACTTGTTTATTAGGAGATTTGAAAAAGATACAGTAAAGAATTTCATTATAAGATTTTATATTAAATGCAAAATGCCTATGCTACTTAGAGAATGCATTTTGATAGAGGGAAATTTCTTGTTTTGAAAAGTATTGTTGAGGAATGAGTGAAATTTTTCTTCTTCCTAATTTATTTATTTTATTTTATAATAGAATGCATTTGTCATTATTTTATAATTCCCTCTTATTTTAGTGCATGTTACTGTAGTAAAGTTTGGTGCTTGTATTATAGATAAAGATCCCATTGGATGGTGCCGTTTTCACGCTAAAACTATAAAATATGAACATTCACGGGCCGTTGATTTTAATAATTTTTCTGTGCTTTTTTGTAATGCGAAAATAAAAACAAAACAAAATTGTCTTTTATAAATATTATTTTTTATTAACGTATACAATTTAAATGATAATAATAAATGTAAAATAAAATCAACAAATTACAATTTGATTCGTGTTTTTCTATCGTATATTTTTTTAATTGTGTTACAGCTTTTTTATATACATTTTTTATCGGACATTTTTTTACTTGTGTTACAGCTTTTTTTTTATCAATTTTCTATCGGATATTTTTTTACTTGTGTTACGACTTTTTTGTTGTTGTTTAACTAAAAAATAATACTCGTAATAAAAGTAAAAGTTGTTACGGTTAGGGTTATTTAGGGTTAGTTTAGGGTTAGGTTTAGGGTTAGTTTTAGGGTTAGTGTTCTGTTTGTTTGTAATGCTAAAATAAAAAAATTCAAAATCGTAAGCGTACTCGGACAGAAGAAAGAAACTCAAACTTTTTTAAACAACAAAAAACACATACAAATGTCTTCTTTACTTATTAAACATGTTTATAATATTTGATTTTTATTAAATTTACAAAAAAATCTGTATATTTGGACTTTTCTTACTGGATATTTTTTTCGTACCGCTCTTTTTTATTTCAAAAATATACAGATGGTAGAATCTTCTTTGTCTCATGGAATGTTACTAACAGTATGTTACTTGACACATTACCTTATTGCAACTCAATAAAAACATAGATATTTAACATTTACACAAATAAAAGTTCAATACAGTACATTGTAAAAAGTCTTATAATTATTGTTTTAAAAAATCTGAAGATTTCAATAGTTTAAAATAAAAAACAAATCCAATGAAAACAACATTTCAATACAATTCAAATACAAACTCTCTCATCAAGCCGTAATTATTTTATAAACTGTGCAAATTCGGAAAATGTAATTGCTGCTTAGCGACATACATGCTGTACTGTGACGCGACATAGCGGCCTGCATTCTGTAGCACAACAAAAAAGTTGTATTATAGAAAACGTGGGTTCGAACATGTTGGCCGCGGAAACAGCATTTTTATGTGTTTTAGCATGAAAACCGTGCCATAGAACTTAGCCATATTATCGTCATTATCATTGTGATAGTTCTTAAAAATATCTGAAAGTTTCATATTGAGTTAGGGTCAATTGCCCTCATTTATCTTAAAGGTTAGAATATATATATATATATTGTAATAGAATAAATAAAATAAATAGATAGAAAATGATCCATTATTAACATATGCTTACAATCTGTGCCATTTGTAACAATAAAAAAAATTACTGTAATGATGAAAAAAGGCTGCCATTTTGTAACCAATTATAAATATATAGATGAGTGATAAAATGATAGTTGCTATAATTCAATAACTAAACACTAAACAGAAGATATGATATGTTCTAGCGGTTCATCATTTGTAACCCAGTAAATTAAATGAGAAATGAATTCACTGTGTTAGCTAAAATACAATTTATAATTAAATAAGGATAATGCTAACATATAAATAAGAACACATGCATATCATGCTCTATTTGGGTGTCCATTTGTAATTAATTAAATATAACATTATAGCCCGTTTACAACTATCCTAAACATTAATTCTGTCACGCTATTAATGAAATTAATAAATTATCTCATTTTTCCATATAAAATAACAACAATGAAAATTAAAACTATCATCATTAAAGATTTAAAATATTTAGATATTGGGGAAGTCATTTAAACAATAAAACATACTGGCCATTTTCATCAAATAAAATAATATTAAATATAGCAACTGAATAAAATTACCCACTTTGAGATTCCTGGAGTGCATTATGCTTATCTCCCATACTAGGTTCTTTTAACAAAGAATCCTTCCTATTCTTCTTTCCAACTATATAAGACCATTCATGGTCATATGCACGCACTGGTGCTATTCATGACAACTTATAAAAAAAATATCATATAAAGTTAATATTATGAAGTTGGAAAGGGATTAAATCACTCTCTATTCAGTTTAGCTAATTACATGTGTTTTCCCACGAGCGCCATTAGATTGTTTTAAATCTAGATAAATATTTGTTTATAGTGTACTGAGTTCAAACTCATTCAGTACATTTTTATCACACATGACTTGGATGACTAATGAAAAAAAAATGACACTCTTATTTTACTCATGTCAATAAAATCATAAGATCCCCATATCACCAAAAATTTATATAGATCAAGACTCTTATAGACATTGCTAGCTCATTTTACATATATTGATGAACAGACAAGTATAATCTTATTAATAGCTTCTAAACAAGCATCGTGGAGACCATTATTGATATTGATGGCCATTTAACTAGATTATTTATCACAATATAAAGGTAATAATGATGATGATAATAATGATGATGACAATAATATCATAATAATAATAATAATAATAATAATAATAATAATAATAATAATAATAATAATAATAATAATAATAATAATAATAATAATAATAATAATAATAATAATAATAATAATAATAATAATAATAATAATAATAATAATAATAATAATAATAATAATAATAATAATAATAATAATAATAGTGATGATGATACCAGCCATAGCTTATTAATAAACTCACAACAATAAATTTATCTTTATAAACTCATAAGCACTTTTTAAAATCATCCCATGTCAAACTGGGATTTAATTATGACATTCACTAGCATTTATATAAGCTATATTTATTTACTAAAATACTTTTATAGTTAAAACTAGGATTTAATAATACTAGTGATGATGACTGATCATCACGAATCTCTATGCATGATATTCAACTTTCTACAAATCCTTATTTACTAAATATATTAATTATGTTAAACATTAGATTTAATGATTATAATTTATTAATGATGATGGTGATCATAACTCATGTACAGTACCATGTTTAAAAGGTGTTTTAATCAATAATACGATATCCATCTTTGATGAGGATGATCAAAACTCATGGACACAACATAATTTTAGCTTTCTATTGTTGAACTATAATTATTAAAAGTTGGTTATTATCAAGCTTAACCCTTAAATACTTAAAGATAAATCAACAATCTAGTTTACTTAACATTTGCGAGCGCTTTCTTAATATTTGCGAATGCTGATGATTCTTAATATCTGCGAGCGATGATGATGATGATCATTTAAAACAACAGAATTAAGACAAAAAAATACAACAATATTTTTAATAAGAACTCAGAAACCAATTAAGATATATAATTATATTTTATTAATACTATTCAATTTCTTTCTTTAAAATCAAATTTACTAATTAGATAAATGGCTTAATATATTAATTCAATACAAAACTAATACAAAAATTTATATAAACACAACAAAATAAATTTAATATATAAGTTTGTTATTTTTGGATATTTTAAAATAATCTGGCTTAAAATGACATTAAAAAAAATATATTTCATGGAATGCTTACTTAAGACTTTCCTAACTTATTATGTCATAAAAATAAATTTCATATGTAACCTGTGTTTTACTTCTCTTCCATTCATATGTAAGCCTTGCTTTATAATTTCTCATATTTAAACTAATTATGTATAAGCTATTCTTTTGACATGTTTGTATAAGCAGTTACACATGTACACATTCGGTAATGTTAACATATATGTTTAAAATGTATACCCCTATATTAGAGATTAATACATAAATTACATATATAAAAAATATTCTTGCAACCTTTTAGCAAAATAAAATAAAATACATTATATCAATTTTAATATGCAACAAGATAAAATAAAAAAAAAAAACATTATAAATGCATATATTTATAGGTTGCTCATTATCATAACAACTGAAGAACAATTAAAAAAAAAACATTTCAATATTACAATATATAATATAAAAAAAATAATAAAAAAAATAATGAAAATTTAAGTTTAAAGATTTAAACTGTGTTTGTGTTATGTTATGTGATATTGAGAATAACTATCGATAAACAAGCCTTTAATGTTTCTGTATCAAAGAAAAAAAAATAATGCTTTGACCAATAAATTAAGGTTTACTTTTAATAAGCAATAATAAAAGATCTGTTAAGGAAAGTTCATAGTTACCCATTTACTTTCACTTCTTATAAATGTCCCGAGTTTGAATTTTCAGACTGCTTGTCTTTGCTTCATTTAAAAAAAAAAGTTCTTGCAGATACTTTTAAGATAAACATGAATCAATTGACTTGCTTATTTCTTCAATTTTAAAATTATTTATTGTTGATACTTTTGATAATGCTGAATTCATTGACTGGCTTGCTTCTACCATTTCAAAAAGAGTTATTTCAAATACTTTTAGATAAGTATGAACTGGTGGATTTGCTTGTCTCTCTCATTTAAAAAAACCATTGTAGTCACTTTAGTTGACTATGAGGAAAATTCTAACAAAAATTCGATTCATAGCTTCTTCAAACTTGGCTATATATGGCTTTTATACATTTTGTTTTCCTCTTCTTTCCCCTTCTCCATCCATCCAAAGGTAATGAGCTTAAAATAGGCCAGGAGCCCAAAAAGAAGCATTTCATATAGCTTGTGTGGTTGGCTTCAAACTCGATCATTTTGTTGGTTATTATTTGACTGGTATATAAGTCCATAGACAGATCAGTGAGCTAACCCATTCTATATTATTCCATGAAGCAGAAACAATGGTTTTAGCAATGCAAATTCATTGTATTATACACAGCAAAATATATTAATATCATTTCATAGAATTGTTAATAACTTCTTCCAATAAATTCAATTTTGTTCCATTTTTTCCTTCTTTATCTTAATCTTGCTGGGAATTACTTATATATATACACACATCTTCATTTATACTGACTTTAAAACAAGAGTCATTTTTTTCCTTCCTCAATTTTTTAAAGAGTGAAAAAAATCAAATTGCTCACTCTCTTTTTCATAACATTAAAAAAAAAACTGACTGCAACAACATTAAAAAAAAACTGACTGCTACATCTTTCCTTCAACAACTTTTAAAAAAAACTGAGAGCCCACTAAATATTGAAAAAACTGACTGATCGCTACATCTCTGTTTAATAATAAGAAAAAACTGAGAGTCTCTAAATAGTTTCATTCATTTATATTGCGAATCTTTGGTCAAAGAAAAGGACCACCTGCAAATCTCTTATCTCAAGACAAAAAAAAATCAGAATTTGACAAGCTGATCTATCACAATTTTACAAGAAAATTAATAATCACGCTTTATCCCATCAAAGCACCTCTTTTCTAAAATAATCTTAGACACAGATAACACAAACAATAAATCTGGCAATCTATAGTCATTAGAAATAGGTGTAAAAGTGTTTTGATGTTTATACAGACATTCTTATTCTTTCACATTCTTTTGCACATGCACATTTCTTTTTATCTCCTAATCTACTAATCGGATCGCCTTATTTTACACCTTTCTGATCTGCTTTATTTTAACAAAAAAAAAATTAATGTTAAATAAGTTAACACATTATTTAATAAGAAAATATAATAAATCAATATTAAATATTATTACCTTCTCTCTTTACAACTGCTTATTCATTAACTATTTATAAACTATATAATAATAAATACACACATAAATCTATATATATAAAAGAAATTTTTTTTTAATTAAATAATATATATGTGGGTTTGAAATGAGTCATATACATACAATATATATATATATGTGTGTGTGTTTCTTCATATATATATATAAACATGTTTGTGTATGTGTAATAAATTACTGGTGGAGTGTAGTATAATATAAATAAAACACTCCTTAGCTCTAAAGTCATTATGTCACAACATTCAGCAAGTATTTAAAAATTGCAACTCTCTCACACAATACATGCATTTTGTAAATAATAACTCCTTAATAGGTGAATTAGAGGCTTGAAACACCTGGGTGTTCACCAACATATTGATTGTTTGATGTTTACTAAACTTGTTTCATTTTAAATTACTTAAATTAAATGTATCTTTGTATTGTATTTAATCCTTCTACACAAAGATATCTATGTAAATATTGCACAATATAAGGGGTTTCTGCACTCTTTATTTTTTTCACGAGGCTTTAATTTACTTGCTCAAAGAATATATCTATATAATAATTATATCAATAATTATTAAACACACATAATATAATTGTATTTTAATTCTATATATAAAAATAAATTATTTTATTTTTTTAGCATTATAATACATATGATTAATATACATCATTTTTATAATAATTTTCCAAATATTGATAAATAATTTCTAACCTATTCTAACCAAAACAAAATCGTTGTAAATTGGAGTTGCAAAATTATTAAAAGGCTCAATCATTTAAAGGTAAAAGTTTTTCTCAAACCTAATTAAAAATAATTTGTATTTTTTTGTATGACATGCATATAAGATAAAACAGTCAGCACTTAAGATATTTCAATAAGATAACTACTACTTAAAATGTCTGCTGCAAACCAAATTGAAAAAATTTTGAATGAAGACTTCATAATGTAACAATAAATACATTATTCGGTCATGCCCCAAACTAAGATTTTAGATTGTTCTGAGCCAAAGTTGACATTTCATCAGATCATAAATACCTTATAGTCCCCCCCTCCTGGTTAACATATCACAGCTAATATAATTCATATCTAGTTATTCTTAACTAATAAGTAAAGCTTCTTGGCTTTTCTAGATTAGTGATAAGTGTTGTCATAGTAATTGTTAAAAAAAATTACAATAGTACTATTATTTAACTTTACATACATTTGTTTGTCTGTGTAACAAAGTGGTTTTTTCTACATTATAACCCAGAATGGTGTGCACTTTTAGTAAAATTTATCATAATTATAGATAAAGAAGAAAGAAACCATATCATTATGCAGATATTAGAGATACAAATGAAGCAAAAAATCAATATTAAATAGTAATATTATGAAGCTTTAGCCCTAGATTACATTTATATTATTTCTTCTAGGGTATAAAAATGGATGGATATACTTTATATATATATAATAAAAAGAAGCATAGTGTTCTTACAATAAATTACAAAGCACAATCAAGATTATGCAATTTTAGTAACAGAAATCTTTCACAAAGTTATATTATAAAGAAGAACAATCAACAAATAAAAAAGCTATTGTATTTTGTACATTAAATATAAGCATCTACTGATATACAATAATAAACTTAAGCAATGCAAAAAAGTTCTGAATCAAAGATCTAATTAACATTAACATGACAAAAGCAATTAAGTATATCAATTAGCTATTGGTTCAGTGTGATATCCAGTAAGTAATTCTTTACAGTAAAATGTGATTTATTAAAAGATATTTATCAAAGAGAAAAATGAAGATCTCAAAGTTGATTATTCATTGATGGATTTGTAAATCACCTTAACAGAATTTATCACTAGTATAATAATAATAATAATAATAAAATATTCTTATTTATACAAATGTTTTTTTTTTAAAAAAATTGAAAGAAATACATAATAAAAATTATTTTTTTTTTTACTTAAAGCAAATAAAAAACAATCCCCCCAAAAAAAGAATAAGCTATTAATTTTACTATTTTTCAATAATTAACCAAATTGGTTAATTAGACCACACATGAGATTGTGGAAAAATAAATAGCTAGCAATCCATTTCAATTTACAAAAAAAAAAAAAAACAACAACAGCAGTTTCATCATTATATATGTGACTTCTCCTTATAGGGAGTGAGGAATCTCTCAACCACTATGCCCAGAGAAACCTGTTAGTCACTTTACCTTCTCTTTCCATTCCTAACAATAAGTTTTTCTGATATTCTTCTCTATCATGTTCCATCCATTTCTATAATGTAATCTTTGTCAATTCCATGACCTTTATATCTAAATCTCCCTTATCTTTTCCCAAACACAGCATAAAAGCTAAGAACCCACTTTCTGTATAATCACTTTGTTTATATTTATTCTTCCATAATTTCATTATTTGTACTCTTTCTGCTTTCAGGCATTAACCTTCAATTAATAAATATATAATATTTTCTATGCCCTTCTTACACAACTTGCAGACTAAGTCTCTCACATTTTTTCCATTTATGTGTATATTCCATTATTGCTAAGGATCCTGTTTCGAACCTTAAACAGTAAACTAATTTCCTTGCTATTATCATAAATTAACTCACATCCAATATTTACTTCTATATGTATTTAAACTCTTTTTCTCTCCATACTATTTCTCCATCACTTCAACTTCCTCTTCTTTATTAATACATCTATTCTTCTATCACATTCTTCGCCATTATAACATTCAACAATCCTCCTAACACAATCATCCCACCTTTTGTATACTGACATAAGTTCTTTATCCAAATCTTCTGCATACCAAACTACCTTTCTCACTCATCTTGTTGTCTGCCCTTTACTCATAACCCAATTAAATACTATTTTGGATATTCCCTTATCAACCATAAATTGTCTAACAAATGTTTTCATTTTGCTTTTTACATCTCTCATATAAAAACTTGACCATACCATTTCACCTTGAATTGCCTCCTTTGCTGTCCACACATTTGCATCTTATGCATACTTTTCTGCTTCTCTTTGTACTTTTTTATGTAATCTAATACCCCTTTACTAACACATAATACATCATTACCATACATTAACTCTGATGCTGCCACTCCCTTCCATATAATTCTAGCTACATTATATTTATTAAAATTTCTTTAACAGTTCCTTCCCTTTTTCTGTTTTATTTATCATTTTTTCTCCTATTCATCCATGCAATTTCTCTGATTACTTAAGATGATTCCCAAATAGTTATACCTATTCACCACACTAACATATCTCCAATAAAAATTATTTGTCTTCTCTTTCCCCAGTAATAATCAATATTACTTTTGATTTTTCTTCACTAAATTTATTTCCCATCTCTTCACCCACCCTTGTGCATATCCTCAGCATAACATCCATATCTTCCCTTCTATCTATGCACAAGAAGATATCAGCCACAAATAAAAAATCCGATAATGTGATGTGATGTGGTGATGTGATGTACTGTAGCTCCTTTCTTAAACGGAGTCAAGAATCTCACAACAGAGACCTCATCAGGAGAATTTGGGAATTAACATAAATTTTCTCAATACATCAACATGGTATAATTTTAATATTTAAACTAAAAATTCATGATTCTATTTAAGAGGGAAAGAATTGAATAGCATTCTATATTTTTCTAATTAAAAAAAAAAAATGTTACTACACATCAGCTCTGCCACCTATTGTATAACCTTGAATAATTAATAGATGCACAATATGATAGTTATTAAATATCTAATCAAGTGGCATAAATGAAATGGAATAAATAGATCACTTTTTAAAAGTATTGTGCAATGTGAGGTCATGTCACATTAAAAAATTATATAATATAATCAAATTTTACTAAAAAATATAGTTAATTAAAGAGAAACAATAAAAGATGTAGACATTCAAATATCTTACCACTTTCAAAATTAGCATTGAAAATTAGTTCTCCTCGTTTAAGGGGTTTGTCTCTTGTATTAACACTTGGACAAATCATATTTACATTCCCATATATTACTTCTCCAATATCATACTCATGAACTAAAAAGAGAAAGAATTATGAAAAGAATATTCACACTGTAAATAAAAATAAAAAAATAATTTCGTGGTGACATAAAGATTAAATGAAAATGATTAGCAAGTTATTATTCATAATAATCAATTAGTTATTGCTTTTTTTTATTATTATTAAATTCGGTATTTAAAAACAAAATAAATGAACACATACAAATTTAATAAATTTTTCCAGCATTCATACGTAGAACAAGTTTAATGGGCTTTCATTTCAAAATCCAAAAGCTTCAAATCCAATCAATAAATATACTATCCCACAATAAATTACTAGTTCCATTTTTTTTTAATAGTAAAATTTATATAATTTAGATCTAAATTTAAAACACATTATAATCATGGAACTTCTGAAAATACTGGTATAGTCATAACACATCATGGAGATAATTATACACTTTCCATATTATTGGAAAAATTGATCATAAATAAACAGTTGTTGGATTTAATTTAATGTTAATACCACATAAAAAGTAAAGTTATTATCAACAACTATCATGTGTCTTTTCATCTTATTTTTAACAACTTTCATAAACAGTTTTTTCAGAAACATTAAATGTAAGCTTGAGTAATCAATAAATAGTATATGATAATGGTATTACATCATCCTCATATCATTTTCTGGCTTATATTAGATAGGTCTGGAGTAAAATAAAAAGAAATGTATCTGAAAGCATAAGTATTCTGAACATTTCATATTGATAAAATGGACACTAAGATACTGAGAAAAAATATCTATAATCTCACTAATAAAATTAGCAATAAACAAAAATTTTCAAAAAAATATTACTGTTTGCTTAAAGATAAATTGAAATCAGTATTATATATATATATCATATGCCATACAAAAATTCATCATAACAACAGTAAGATGAGCATTAATTGTGAAAACAAATAAATAAGGTCCTATAGATAAATATTTAACACACTTTCATGTTTTAAAATACTACACAGACTAATTTGTAAGAAGATTTTATAGGTTGGTGAATGTTTTAATAAAGCACTTATTAATGATCTCATTAGTCCAAACTTATTATGTAGTCCCAGGTGAGATCTGAAATTAAAAATAATTCAAATAATAAATTTGAATTAATGCAAAAATATTTATTTAATAAGTAAAAATTTTATGGTGGTGCTAATTAGTTTAAAGCCTATAGATTCTGCATAGGAATTCTATGAGCAGAAGAATGGTGTCAAATCATAAATACTAAATAATGGATAACTTGAAGCACATTAAATGATTAATGAATAATTTTTATACTTTTTTCAATCCTGTAATAGTCTATTGCTCTTATCTATGAAACAAGAAGATAGAATTATCACTAATTCTGTAGACATATATTGCTATTTGCTTGATCTCTTCACTAATATATGTACCTGATAGAGATTCAAAATATTACTCTGTATAAACTTTTAATAAACTTCATTCCATGATACAAGCTTTATTAGATAACCTTACTATATTAAGATATTTCAATTCATAGATGCCATGCAATAAATCAATCCATGATCTCTTAAAGAACTTGAGTCTTTTCTTAATAAAGAATGTAATAAAAAAATTATAAATAAATATTATATGATATATAATTATAGTCACACATGTTCCAAAAATTATTCATGAAAAAAGACTACTCTACATCACATAAATAAATAAATAAATCATTTGGTAGCATATTAAATGTTTAATAATGAAGTTTTTTTATAGTATACAATTGAGAATTAAGCCTGGAATTTTTATTTCTGGATCCACTACTCAAATTTACTAAACTGCTAAACTCTAACATAATAATAAAAATACCACAAGAATTCCAGTTATTTCATCCAAATCCAGCATGGATTTACGTTATCATTTCAATCATTATCAATCCACTGCAGAAAATTTGTAACATTTATTGTAATTTTTAGTTTTTATTTTCTATATGATTAAAGTGGCCTTTTTTTGTAGACACTGCATATATTGTCTATTTCTTGGTCTCTTCAATTTCTTTGAATTAAATACATGACTTTCTCTTTTATCAACATAACCAATTTAGCTCCATTTAAATTTCTTAATTTGTTAAAAAATATTAATACTTGTTTTTTCTATGACTACACATTTAATTTTGATTCATCTACATTAACATCAACATCCATGCTTTTGTTGTTTACTGTGTAGTCTACAATCTTTAAATTTCTTTTTTATTTGGTGATATAATCTGGTATTTATAGACAAACCCTTATAGATTCAATCAACAAATAGTATTCTGTCCAATAGCCAGGTTCAGAGAGTAGTCACAACATCCATTCTTCCATTCCATTCTCTTCCTTACCCATTTCTTCAATTCCACATAAGTCTTCCCATCTCTTATACCATTCAATAATGTCAATAACTTCTATCCTTTCTTTTTATTTCCCCTTACCATTCCCTCCAAAACATCTTTCATTAAACTATAATCTCTTCTCATTATATGTTTTCTCTTTCTCTCTCTGATATTCCCAATCAATCTTCTTTTTTCATTTACTCTATTCAAAACTTCTTCATTTGTTATTTTACTCATCCAACTGACTTTTTATAGTTTTCATCATGTCCACATCTCAAAGGCTTCCAATCATTTCTTAATTTTATTACTTAATGTCCATGTCTCACAACCATACATTATTGCACTCCACACATAACATTAATCTCTTCCTTAATTCTCTTTCCAATGAGCTATGAAATATCTTCTTTTTCTTCACAAATGTCTCCTTTGCCAATGATATTCTGTGTTTAATTTCATCTTCACTTCTTTCATCCTCACTCAACCAACTACCCAAATATCTAAACCACTCCACCTGTTGAGCCATGTCATTATGGATTCCAATTTGCAGTCTTTTTGCATCTCTCCCTATCCATAAATACTTAGAATAAAATTATTTAAACTTTTCACACAGGTTCGTTATATTTTACTATTAAATTGTAATCAAGAGTATTCCTTCCAATTTAAATCTAGAATTGATTTTATCTTTGAATACTAATTATTTCTAATTCCTTTAAATTTTTTTTTTTCCTTTTAAAAATAAATTGAACATTAATTTTTTTAATATCTATTTTTAATCTCAGTTTCTTTCATGCGATAACTTCTATAATATTTTTTAATAACCACCTATCATTAATTTTTTTTAGCTAATAACCAAACATGATAAATTATGAGCAGCTCTTTACTTTAGTATCATCAACAGTAGCGTTTCTCAAACATTTCATATGATGGAACATTATACAAATCCTGAAATTCTAATGAAACATCTTGGTTATTTTATGGTAAATATAAATTAATAATAAATAAATTAAGCAAGTAAATATAAAATTAAAAATACAAAACAAACATTTTTTTCCAAACTTTGATAAACAAAAAATAGTAAAAAAAACTATATACAGTAACCTTATATTTTTAATGTCTGTGATGTTTTGGAATCTTTGAAATATAAATTCTTTTGACATCAGGCACAGTATTAGAATGCTGAATTTTCATATCCTATGTAGTATTGAAACTGTTTATGTACTTATATTTTGTTGTAGCATAATATCAAAATTTTGTCTCACATAAATATGACATTGTAAAAGGAAGCAAAACACAAATATGTAGTTTTGATATATTGGAATACTCTTCTGTTAAATTTATCCACAAATCATTTAAGAATAAATCCTTATATTTTTATTTTAAATCAGAGTCACTAATTAAAACAATTAGTTCTTTATAGTCACTTGCATTAAAGTCTATTGATTTAGATATCTCTGTAAGTAAAATGCAAACCTAAAAATTGTTTTCACTGGACCTTGAAAAATATTGCAAAATGATTAGTCAAGCAACTGTTCTAAAATTATGTTGAAAACTTCCTCATCTACTTTAGAATTTATTTCATTTAAAAATTTATAAAGATGGGAAAACAATTAAGTGTATTCTGTTCAACTGTAGAAGTCCATATTATAAGTTCATATCAGAAGATGCAAATTTACCTTTTGCATTAAAAATTGTAATTTTTTCCTTATAATGATAAGTTGGTACTGTTTAATTAGACATTGCACATCAGTTGGTGGTGCTGTTTCTGTGCAAAAACACAAAAATATGCCATTTATGCAGCTGAACTTATGGCATATAGAACAGTTCTATTAATATTAGCTGTTAGCAGGCCTAGATGGCATTGCACACAAATATTATAACCCACTGATGTGCTTTGTGTCATCATGCAAATAGCGCACACTTCACAAATTGCTACCGTTTGATGTGAGGGTATATGTAATTCAACTGACCATAACTCTTTTAATGTGCACTCAAAGTAATAATATTACACCCTAGATAATGTACTATTACATACTAATAATTGTAAGCCCATCCCCATGCTTGCCTACACAGCTTGAAAGGTGAAAAGAATTGCAAAAGAGTGGGCCAAACACCATTTTCCAAAACTCACGCAAATAGGAAGGTTTTCGTGAGAAGAACTATGAGACAAATTGCAAGCTTGGTTTGATCAGAGGATGATCCTTCATATTGGAAAAACTATTGTTTCCACCTCCCTGCACATTCCAGTGCTACATTCTGAAATTTAATTTAATGAAATTTAATTTAAATTGGGCTGATTAGTTTGCTAATCAATTGGAGTTTTTTTTGTAAATTATATGTACATTTTAGAAAAAAAAAGAAAAGTGTTTTGTTTTGTTTTTGATGTTTAATGTAGAATGCTAAAAATAATGTAAACTTATCTGAGGTTTCACATTGTTTTGGAAAACATAAGCTTAGTTTGATCAGAGTAATGCATATTTTGTATGATCCTTCAGATCGGCAAAACCATCGGTTATATTAAAAGGTTTTTGCACAGTACAGTGACTAATTAACGAGTACCAATAAGTTATGTTTATTACCCTTTGTAAAAACATCTGCAAAATATTAAAGAGCCATCAGTCATGAAGGATTCGTTTAATATTCGATAAAATTCTTTCAAAATTATTTGAAATGGAAAAAACCCAATAACCCACCACAAAGCAATACTATTTTTGTTCTGGTTAGCCATCTCACACAGGTATCTAATAAAAATGCTATCTTTTCACTACTCATTTAATGATGCAAAATTTTAATAATGTATACTGAATGGGTAGAAATTTTATATAGTGGATGATTTGTACAACTTCATATTTTGTTGTTAGTGCTTGCTTAAAAAAACACAATGATTTTTTGATGCTTTTGTAACTATTTGCAAAATATTTGTTATAACTGCCTTCATCCTTCCTACACTGCTTGAACACTATTTATACATATATCCATACCCTTCTCTCAATTTATTTTTGTAATGTGAATTATTAATACAGTTTAATGTATATTCTACAGTAAATCTTTCTTGTAAATATTTGTACTTGAGTAATCATTCTTTAATATTGTTATCAAATACATAATGAACAAATGCCAGTAGTACAGTGGCTCTGCAATATCTGCCCACTTATCTATTTGCAATGCATATTTACTGCAAAGATCTTGGATCCAATGTAAACAGTGTTATAAGATAATTGTAATACATCTATTTTTTAGCAGACTCCCTTTGTTTAACATGCATTATATAAAGTCTTTCACATAAGGCTTAAAGAGCATTTCTACAATTGTATGTGGTAACTCATGCAAAAGAATGTCACTGTAATCTTTAAATAAATGTATAACTTTTTATTTGTAATCAGCATGTTTTATTACTAAATGCTATAAAGATTGGCAAGATCAAATTAACTGTTTTCTAGTACAGTATTTTATTACTTAAAACACACAATGCTTCAGAAGCATCTGCATTGCCATAACATGTAAACTCCCAATTTCATTAAGTTTCATCATATTTCATTTTTGATTTGCTCTTAGAGGATATCTGCTTTAGTATTAAATTTTGTACAATCAATAGTTTCTTCTTCAATAACAAAAATCCATGGATGATCTTTAAATAGTACTTAAATTCTAACATTAAATCAGAGTTGCAATAGAAAAAAAAGTGCTATAAAAACATACAAACTAAATGTAAAAAAAAAGTATCAAAATGTATCAATTTAAAAGCATTTGTAACAAAAATGATTTGATAAAATATTTTGTAACAAAAATTAAAATTTGTGTAATAAATAAGATTGTAATGTGTAAAATTAAATGTAAAATAGATGAAAGTTATCATGTTGAAATAAATACATAATGCAATTACAAAAATAAATAATTCATAATTATTATAAAAGAAAAATTAAAATAGTAATAAAAATGTTCAGTCACAAAATTGAACAAATAAATTTAAATCTATTGTAATAAAACAGTCAAAAGTGCTAATAAAGGCATTAATAAACTTACACATTTAAGAAAAAATAATACAGTGATGTGTTTAATAAACAAGATGAGAATAATATTGCATCATCTGAAGTAGCTGACATCCATTTACTTTTAAAGATCCATTGCTATCATGGAGCATGTGAAGATTACTTCACCAGCATGTTTCAACTATGTTCAACTATGTTTCTACTTGGTGCAACATTTAATGTCATAGATTGTTTATAGTAATTATCATAATTTATTTATAGAACACTTATTGACTCTCCTCAGAACATAATTTGGAAAATTCTGGTCTATAGTAAGCTTAAGTAAAGAGTTATTGCATTTTATTCCTATCCTCAGACAAGATTTTGGCTTTTACTACAATCAATAAAACTTAGGATTCAAAACTAAATTAATTCAATCTTTCATTTAGTACCAGTGTTTAATTTCATTTTACTATTTATGCTAAATACCCAAATTCCAATTATTCAAAGGTTTTGAATCAAAGTCAATCTGCGTAAGCAGTTATATAGATTTGATTTCAGGCCATTAAATGCATGCTTCTTTTTTCTATGCTAGAAATGTAATAATAACCACAAATTATTTTCTCTTAGTTAACAAAGTGTATAATAAAACAAGAACAGATTCCTATTTCAGTAACATTTGTAATAAGTTTGGGTAATAAGTAATTAAAAATGGAGTTAAAGATAGTGGCTAAATGCATAAGTGGACTACTTCCATATTTAATCCTTATTCTTTGTTGATAAAAATAAAAACCAGAAACAGGCCTGAGGATAATGATTCAAATTGGCTACCATCTGCTAATCACTGATTAATCAAACTTATTGTAAATTGCACTAGAGAAGAAAATGGTTCATTTCTCTTGGTAATATTAAATGCAAGTTCAGAATATTATTTGCAAAAAGAACTAACTTTGCTGCAAAACTGATGTCACAAATAATATTCATTTATTGTTATTCCTTCATTTTCTATTTCAATAAAAAAATACACCCTGCAAAACTCATATAAACTGTATTGAAAATATGGAATCAAAGTATCATAAATCTCCACTAATGTTAATACTCTTAATACTGCAATGTAGTCTAAACACTACTATGTTATTTGGTAAATATTCTTTAATATCTGAAAATATCTCTCATTCATATTGTAAAATCCCAAAATGTTAATGACAGCAGAAACTATTATAGAATTTAATACTTTTCACAATCTATAAATTGAATGCAAATAACAACTCATATTTATTTATATTTCTTATATTTTAAATTTGATATACTTATAAACTGTTGTCACTTTTAAATCAAGTTTATTTTTGGTATTTTGGCTCCACAATTCTACATAGATGATTTGTTAAGATTTTAATGCATGTAAAACACTGATAGAAGACTGACTAGTCTGATGTTTTTAATATACTTTTTTTACCTTTCTTAAATAATATTGTTTTTGTCTCTACCACCAATCAGATATAGTCTTATTATATATGTGTGTGTGTTTGTATTTGGTGTAAATAAGTAACTAAATACTACACAAATGTGTAAATAATATTATTAATGCTAATTTTTTTCAAGCTTTTTATAGAAATTTACATGAGCTTATAAGAAGCAATGTTTGATTAAAAAAAAAAAAATCTTTTGCAGGACATATGTATTTGTTAAAAAATGATGTCATGAGTAATGTTTGGCATTAGTAGAGACCTGACCAAATGTACACTCAATTTGATACTAAAGTTTAAAATTACGTTTAGTGCTAATTTAACTAATGTCTTCTTTCTATCAGCTTAATTTTAAACCTCCAGAGGTTGCCATTGATATGAGAGAAACAAGCAAACTTTTTTCTTAAATATTGCTATATATATTGGATTCATATGTCCAAAACCATGACAAGCTGTGCATTTGCATGTGTTTAATATTAAATCATAATGTTTAAGCCATCATATTGATTTTATAACAGGTTTCATAATATGGTAAATTGTATCTGAGGAATATGGTGATCTCCGAAGTCGGTATTGGGATTGTTGTGAAAATACTTTCTAGATTGTAACTGGAAATATTATTATGTAAATACAGTAAAGATAAATTTGCATATTTTTTTTTTTTACATTTAAGAAAATGTTTGTAATGAATATATTTCTCAGAAATGACTAATTTTTTATATTTATATACTTTTTATGAAAATAAATAAATAAATAAATAAATATATAATGTCCATTAATTAAAAACTATTGTAATAACAATAAAAATAATAAATATAATAGTAATTAAATATTATATACAGTCTTTCAATCCACAGAAGTTATGATTTTTGTATTTAATGGCAGTTGAAAAGGGTTAATGAATTAGCCAAAAGGACTTCTGCAGATTGAAAGACTGTATATAATATTTAATTACCATTATATATATATATAATGATAATATATATATATATATATGTTATAAATATACTATATATATACACAAATATTATTATATTAATATAAAAAAGGCAAATTAGCAGAGATTTATATATATATATTTGCATTTCATCATGTATTAGTAAATAATATATCTCACAAATACATGTAACTTCTGAAACCATTATTTGATTATAATTCCTGGAGGATTTGTAGATAAGGCACAATTTTAATCACTGATTTAAAAATAATGTTACTTTCAAATAAATACTGAAATATATAAATTATTAATTAAACATCACACAAATCAGCATTGTGATTAAACTTAGAAAATATATATTGCTATGATTGATGAGGTTTAAAATAATTTAAAAGGTTGCTAATGACAGAAGTTAATGAAAAATGATAAAAGTGTGCATATAGAGCATGAGTATAAATTAATAAAAAAATGTCCATATATGTGTGTGTATTTGTTTGAATATTAGTGTTGATGACATTTAATTTGTAATTCGATTATTTCATTATCTAGCTGTAATTGTTAACTGTTTTTATAAAAAATGTGAAACTTTTTTTAAAATTATAAACATATTTTATGATGTTTTAAGTGATAATATTTAACCCTCTTTTTTTCTAGTATTGCTGGCCTTACAATAGAATATTTGTAAGTTTCCCACAGCCTGAATTTCATCATCTTTCCAATATAGTAATTAACAGATCATACATAATAAATTTAACCATGTTTTTTCAATTTAATAATTTTGCATCAGATTAATACACAAAAAATAAAACTTCATGCTCTTGGATTCAGACTACTTTAGTGATATTCTTTTTCTACATTTTCTTTAGTGAATAGATTGCATGGTGAGGTTTGGATGATGCTCATCTTCTATCTAAACATGGCACATGGTTTTTTTCAAATCCTTTTTAATTTTTTTTTTTAACTTATGGTAAGATGAGCCTTACTTCAAACTACTAAACTCTTGCTCACTGATCTCTTCCTTCAGCAGAATTGCTTCTTCTGTATTCGTCACCAACTGAAAAAAAAAAAAAATGTTGATACTGATTTCTTCAAGTGTTTAATCAAAAAAGACTGCTACTGTTTCCTTCAACAGCAGAAATTACTATGACTGTTACTCGCAAGACAGTGAGGTCTACTACTGTTACTGCATTTATTTTATTCTGTGGAACAATCCTGTATTCCTACAATCACATCTTGTCTCAACCCTTATAAAATTAAACCTTGACCAATTGGGTCTATTTTTACAAAAACGTTGTTTAATTATTTTCCTCCTTTTTTAAAATTAAAAAATAATGATTCCCATCATAAAAAAACTTTCCTTTGCAGACCAAAAAAAACAAAATAATCTCTTAATTACCCTTTGATTTGAAAAAAAAAAACCATTGGCTTTTGTTTTTAATTAAAACAAAATTACTTAACAACAATGTTAAAATCTTTTTTTTCTTTTAAAAATGTGATAAAATAAAATTTTGCCTATTTATCTCTTATCACCATTTAAAAGTTAAAATTAAAACTTTTCAATAACTTATTGAAGAGAATTTTTTTTTCTTAGTATTTTTTTTTATTAAAAAAAAATTAATATATAAAGTTACTCAAGAGAGAAAATAAAATAAATAATTTATTTTATTTTATAATTTTCCCTCTCTTTTATAACTAACCACTAACAAATAATAAATATCCTCAATATTATTTTAAATGTTTAGAATTTTTATATTATCATTTAATTTAATTAAATCAATTCTTCTTAGTATTAAAAAAACATGAGAAAATTAAATATTATAAATGATAGCGTATTATGGTCAAACTACTTACGAGAATGATATTTAAATGCGAAAATAATGGGTTAAACACAACAGTTCTATTTAAGTAAGCAAAGTGAGATATTGTTTTTTTTTTTTCCTATTATGGTAAATGTTATATAAAATGTGTGCATAAAACAAACCAAGAGAATATGAAAAATTTATTGGTGAGGCAACATGATAATTAGGCAGCCTTCATGGCTAAAGAAATAAAAATATATAATAATTTGCTGTCAAGGTAATAGTAAAATTAGACAATAAATGAAATTTGCTGCCTAGATTGATTTGTTTAACGGTAAAGATTGTGGTGGTGTAATTTACATATAATAATTAGTTAGTTATTGATACTTATGATAAACTATATATATATAAAGAGAAAAAGAGATAGAAAGAAAATTTATATGTATATAGAGAGAATATATATGTGTATATCTATGGACATTAGATAAAAGATTATGCAAGCAGATATCTTCTTTTTTAAATTTTATTTTTATACAAAGTCTTTTCATATTTTCAATAAAGTTAATGTCACAGATGTTTAAGATCAGTTCTTCATTGATTCACAAATGTGCAAAGTAACTTGCACATAAAATCTGAATAAGTTTTCAATAAAAAAATATAGAAAACATTAAAGAGAATATTTGTGTGTGAATATATATCAGCTGTTATGTTAAAAAATAACAAATTAAAAGCGTAACTTGTTAAGACTTTAGATATGCTGTTCAATATAATTTGTATTTAGCAAATACATTTTGTATTTTAATTTTTTTTAATAACTGTTTTTTGTTGTTGCTAAAATGTCTGGATAATCTATTATTATTATTTGAACTTCATTGAATTTAATAAATTAATAGCAAATTTTCTTTTGAAATAAGACATCTGAAAACAAAAAAATATATAATCTCAATGTGTTTTTTTTTTATTGTTTACTTTTTCAATTTAGAACATAGTCGAAGATTTTTATATATTTATAAGACAATTATTTCATTTGCATTAGATAAGAAAAATATTATCAGAGTAAAGATAAATTTTAAATAGTTTTTTTTTACAATCATTATAAATTTTAAATAGTTAAAAAAAAATTTGCACTAAATGTTAAAAAATGTTTATGCATAAATGTAAAACGAGGCAAAACTTTTTGAATTTTACCGAAATAATTATACTTTAATATAAAAACCATTCCAGTTCAAAAAAATTAAATATAGCAACAGCCAATGCTAACGATTACTTTTTGAGTAAAAAGTTATACTGAAGCTGTTTAAAATTTAGTTATTCTCACTACTTTGGTAGAGTTTTGACAATCTGCATTCCATGTTTAATATTCTAAAATAAACCAAGCACAAGTAAAGTATTCATGCTCTTTATACCTCTAATAAATGTCCAGACTTTATAAGTGCATTATATATTGGGTAGTATTTATGTTAAACTAAATCATAAAAATGATGAAATTATATCATATTCTTCACTACGTATAGAACAAGAATAAGTGATTTTTTAACTTACAGTTTTCATATGCAATTTAGATTATTATTAATATACGGATTGCATAGCTACTAAATAATTAAACTTCTTCATGTCATCATAATTGCTACTTCTTAAAAAGTAGTCAAAATATCACTATCTTTCCGGAAATTATACTTATGATATCAAAAAAAACTTTTATTTAAAGATTTAAAAAAAATCTTAGTTTATCTATTTAACTTGTGTACTTAATTTTAAGCCCAAATACTAAACTGGAATTATATGAAAATAATCACAACAGTCAATGTATAAATTACCCAATTGCGCCATTTAAATTACATTTTTTTTTTTTTGTAAATAAAACAAAAAAATGTAAACATTTTAATCACTTATAATTATAAATCAACAATAAATTGACGAATTTGTTATTTAATTAATAAAAAGTTTACTAGATAAATTATAATATCAAATATAAGTATATTTTCTACACTAAACTTATTGTAATTAGGACTTGAACTCAGACTTTCAAGTTCCCTACAGCTATGTTCTCCATCTAATACAAGTGATACACTTGACCATTTATCTTTTTTACATGTATGTGGTCATGATGCATCAGCTGTGTAAGATAAAGTTTGCAAAGTTGTAGGGAGTTTGAAAGTCTTCAAATCCTTCTAATTAGATAAATTATAGTAAAATCTTAGTGTATTTAGATTTTACCTCCTATGTTTGCATAACCTGACTTTTTGCCTTTTAAATTTTTTTAGAAGCCATATAAAAGTGTATACATTAATAATTTTATTAGTAACTCATTAGACTAGAGATTATCCAATAAAAAATAATATTTCTATAGTGAAATTTTCATTACACCATTCAAATAAAAATGGGTTTCATTTTTCAATTAAGTGTAAAAATTTTTTTTAGTTTAGGTGAAATAGCTGGGTAATTCATTCGTAGATTATTGTGATATTTACTTTAAATATATATTCATATGCCATTATATGTAAACATATATTGTAAAGTTAAGAGAAGATAAAGAATCTGTTTTCCCAGAATGCAATTGAGCACTTAATATATAATAGCACTAATCTTCCTATATTTATTAATGGTTTAAACAAAGACTGTAAATGCCTTAGCAATGAAAATCATATCCTAATTCCTTTGTCTCACCTCAAAGTGTTAGACAAATTTCCTGCTTATTAATTTTCATTTAATATGACAGCTTATAACTATAAATTTTATTATCATGAATCTCAATAATTAATCTTAATAAATTAAATAAGCAACTCAAACTAATATTTTCTATTTTAATTATTAGCAAACATATTTATAATATCTAGTATAAAATATATCCATATATATTACGATTAAATTCATAGAATATAAAACTTTTATGACATGAAATAATAATATCAAAAATGACTTGCAATAGGTTTCTAGATCTATGGATTCATTCGTCGAGCTAGATGTACATGGGGTGGGAAGTAGTCAGACTTCAGAAACGAAGTGCACACTAAAATATTCCGCTTTCCTTTTCATATTGTATTCTATTCAATTTGTGTGTTTCTTAACTTAGAGTAACTATTACTATTTTTCAATTTAATTATAATTATTCTTTCTCGGTGAAAAAATGAATTGTCTTTTTTTCTTAATTAATCTACTGATTATAACTATTGTTCAAAATCTATTTTTAATAGAACACTATTTTCATTTATTAAATTATCTTTATTTAAATCTTTAATTAAATAAAAGTTATACTTTTCTTTCTAGTTATTTTTAAAATCAATTTAAAATGATTTTTTCTCTTTTTTTTTTTCAAACATAGCATTATTCCTTTCTCCTCCGCTTTATTACAGAAGTACTGATTTTTTATACTGACCTCAGTTTCATACATAATCTTCTAAATGCCTTTGTTTGTTTCTTTTTACAACTTTTAAACTTTTCTGATTTTTTAGGCTAAGTATTTCTGTTTGCTGGGAGGTTCACCAGTAATTATTTAATAGTTTCTTCCTCCTGAATTTTGTAGTTCTCTGCTTCAGAATGTTAATTTCACCGGATGTGATTAATTCATTGTTTTCTTATGTCTACATTTAAATGTTATTACAAGTCATAGCTTTTATTTTTTACTTAACCCTGTGTTTTTAATACTGTCTCAAACTCAAAGTTTATCATTAACTTTAACATTATATTTTGGTTTTTGCAGTTGGTAGTACACGAGTTAATTTAATTTTAATATTTTATCCATTAGTAATTCTACTGGAATGCTTTCATATAGTTTCACTGTAGATATTGCCCAATTGGATTTATCCATAAAACTTAATATTACATTTGTTGTTATATTCCAGACTGTATCTTACTTTTTTGCTCATAGCAAACAGATCCCTTTTACATTTTGGGGTAATAGATTTAGCATTATCAGTCATTATTAATTTCACTAATAAGATGTTTATTTCACCTAATTCTGTTTTGATAATGCTAATTTTATTTCTTTTCACTTTTGATATTTTCTGTTATACTAAACTCTGTCCTTAGTTGCTTAAACAATTCATGCCCTAATGTCTTACCATTATATTTCAATTATTTTATTTCAAGTAATTTTTTTCTATTCCTGTTAGTTTGATGAGATTCCAGTTCATATTTTTGTACATGTGGTTTAAATTTAATTTTTTCCATAATATTTTCCCAATCATTATTTGATATTATAGAAACACTCAATCTACTACTGATTTTCATTTAAATTTTCTCTGAAAATATATGTACTGGAACTAGCAATTGGTCAAGTTGATCTTCTATTTTCTAATTTTCATCAAATACTTACAAAGAATAGCTTCTGATTTTAGCTGGTCAGTTTTATTCATTTTTGTTGTACACATTTTTCCAAATTGCCTCTACAATTTTATATATTCCATCATTAATTTTTTCATTTGCATTTCTTTTCTTAATGGTTGACTTCACAAGAGCAGAAAATTTTTTTTAATTTTTTTTATGTTTTCCATATTATTCAAAATTAATTATTTTTCACTTTCAGAATTTCTTCTGACTTATTCTTAGTTTTAATCCCTGCAAATTTCTTGCTTGATCTAAAACTAGCTCACAAACATGTTTTTTTTTTGTAGAATAAACTGATTATTGCCAGTAGATATGGTTGTTTTACAATAGCGTGTTGAAACCGCCAGAGGGCGGGGTTGGTTTGTAAACAAAGATAAATATAATGTTGCCGGGGCCGGGTTTCTTTTTTTTTTTTTTGGTTGGCTTTGCTTTTTTTTTTTTGTTTATCACATTTATAAAAGTAATATCAAATCAAATTTTTTAAACACAACCAAAAAAAAAACAAATGCATAAAAAAAATTACAAATAAATGAATTTACAAAAAAGTACTTAATTTTTTTTTTGATTCTTTTCATTATTTATATTTTCAAAGGGGCCGGGTTTTTTTTTTTTTTCGGTCTATGTATTTTTTTGTTTTTTGTTGTTTATCACATTTAAAAAGTATGGCGGCTATCAAATCGATTTTGGCACCCCCCCCCCAAAAAAAAAAAAAATAGATTAAAAATGAATTTTAAAAAGTAGTTACCAATTTTTTGTTTGTTTTTATT
Source organism: Epiperipatus broadwayi (assembly GCA_028023455.1). Taxonomy (NCBI): domain Eukaryota; kingdom Metazoa; phylum Onychophora; class Udeonychophora; order Euonychophora; family Peripatidae; genus Epiperipatus; species Epiperipatus broadwayi. The sequence continues at coordinate 852,453 of JAQFVV010012635.1, read as the reverse complement.
CTTCTCATTAAACCCTTCTATTTTTGGTTTGATATTGTACAACAAAAAAATCAGCCGATTCAACTTCTTTTTTTTTGGTTTGTTTTGTTTTATTTTAATAAATTATAAATAAATCTATTGTCCATTTAACGGTAACATTTACAAGCCAAAGAACAACTTTGGGAAAGGGGGGAAAGGGATGGGGGAGGGTGCACAGCTTGTTTTGTTTGATAACCCAGTTCCTGCAGCCATTCGATTAATCAGCTTGCAGTTGTTCTCGCACAAAACATGACAGAGCGTGATTTGATAGGAATCGCACTTTTAACTACACTTGGCCCATTTTTTCGGCAGGAAATGGGGGCTAGGGAAGCATGAGACTCTGCTGATAATTGTTAGTAGACCTTCCTAAAACATGCGAGATAGAGAGGAGGTGGTCTTAATGAATATTAAAATAGTTTTGACAATCCAAATTCCAGCCACACTCAGACAATACTGTAACCAAAAATGAAATGTGATCGCACATCCAAAATGCTTAGCACAAATCTGAGCTGTAAGCTGACACGATAGCTTCTGCGGCAGATTGGCTAAATGTCATGTTTATGTGCATTAGCATAGAAATAAACACATCAGCTGGTACCCCCCCCCATATCAACAGACTATTTCTAGGCTTATGCATTAGAAATAGAATGTTCGATAGCGGCGGAGGCCACCTAAATGGCATATTTCTGTGCACTATCATAGAAATAATGCCCTCCGGCAGTTTCAATCCACTATTGTAAAACAACCGTAGATATTTCTGAAGCTTAACTTCAAATGAATTCCAAATAAGTGAATCAAGAAGAGAAGCTTCTCTAATCTTTAAAATCACAAAATTTTACTAAATCTCTGAGAATCAAATCATAATCAGAAAAACTTTTCTCCCTTTTCTTGATATCTATTCCCAAAATGTAGTTCTAGCAATGTAGAGGATAGAGTAGGACAAAGATAGCTATTTAATTTTCTGATCATCTCAGCATAGATAATTTTACCTAGCTTATTCAGTTTACATAACTTGTTAAATTTATGACATTTAGATGTGGCCATTATTTAGGATAAAAATATCTATGTTTGCCTATACTAACATTTTTCAGATTCTTGAGTGACTTAATTTTACTTTCTTTCTCTATACCATGCTATTTCATTTCAAGTTTTAATAAATTGACTCAGTTTTGATTGGCTCTGTTAGTTTGATCTTACTGTGACAGTTTTCTTTAGATACAAATTCTCTCTTTTCCCAAAATTTTAATTGACTGCTCCAATTTTCTATGTTTCACCACAAATTGATAACTAATTTCCTACTTATTAATTTTCATTTAATATGAGAGTTTATAAATGTAAAGTTTGTTATAATAGCCCTCAATAACTTAATAAATTAAATGAGTAAGTAATTCAAATTAAAATATTTATTTATTTTAATTATTAGCAAATGTATTTTAAAGTTAGCGTAAAATATGTTCTTATAGATACAATAACATCAAATATGACATGCAAAACTTCCTTAAATTTATGGTTCACTCTTTGTGCTAGATGTTCTTTGTTTGGAAATTCCTCTTCTATTCCAGAAAACAGTCTTCAGAAATGAAATGTGCACCAAAATATGCAGCTCACCACTGAATGCTGTACTATATTCAATTGGTATATTTCTGTACTCCTGTAGTAATTATTATCATTTTTAAATTTAATTAACATTATAATTATTTTTCTCTTTAGAAAAAAGGTTATCTTTTTTTTAATTAATCTACTGATTTATTATATTATTGTTTTAAATTTATTTTTAATAAATTTAGGCAGAACTTCATTTCTATTTTTAAATATTTAATTAAATAACGTTTTTAACTTTCTAGTTATTTTAAACAACCATCTAAAATTACATTTCTGTTTTATTTTTTATTTCAGACAGCATTAGCCATATAATATTGTGAAATGTAACTATAAACATACTGAGATAGTTATCTGTTTCATGGCAATTCATCATGGGGATGCCAAGTCACCAAAATTATTAATAGAATTTATATGTATACAAAAATATATATTTTTGAATCACTTCATTGTTAGAAAGATATTCTGAATGTAAATATTTTTTTATTTAATATGACAGAAATACTTCTTTACTTAAACTTATAATGACAATTGCAGCAAACTGAACAGGTCAATTCCATTTTGTCATGATAATTGACAACATTTATATGTAATTATTTAGATTTCTGATTCACTTTATTGCTAGAAATACATTCTATTTTTTTAATTTAACTATAAGAAGAATACTTTTTTACTTATACTTATTATGACAATTACCTGTGATTTGAAATTATACCATATATATATGATCAATAGATGGAGCTTTACCAAAACCTCTGTACAAGCATATTTTGTTTACATAAACATCAAAAGAGTTAGAATTCACTATCTCTTTTGTTGGCTCGACCTTCAGATCAGCTGATTTCAAGCTAATTTGCTATCATCAGTGAAGGGTAGGGGCCAGAAAATAGATCTAAACACTAACTCCAAGCGTTTATGCAACAAGTTCCTATCAGTTTGCAAGCATGAATTTTTCAGACATGTAATGTCTTCAAACCCAGCCTAACAAACCATATAGCTACATGGGTCTGATATCAGTTCAGTTTCACCACATAAACAAAGCCTCTGCAATGTATATCATTGCAAAAAAAACCTTCAAAGGTACATTTATGAAAAGCAAGTTATAAATCACGTAACTTGCTATCGCTTGCATTTATGATCAATTTATTATATATATATATTCTACCATTGCACTAAACTAAACAGGCTGATACCTTTTTGTTGCTATAATTAATAAAATTTATATGTAAATGAAAATATTTAGATTTCCCAGTCACTTTTATTTAAATATTATAATTTAAATAATAAAACTTGTTTTAAAATATTGTCTCATAATGACAGTAATTTTGCAAGTGATAAAATTATGTTTATCAATGATATTTTACTGGTTTATGTATCTTATTAAATTTAGAGTACTGATAGAATAGTCAATGCTGGAATGTGAGGTTGTTAAGTTTAATTCCCATGCTGACTTGTGCAAACCTTTTTTGATAACAATATTATCTTTCTTTTTTATTATTATGTCATATTATCTTTTTACACATTTTACTAAACAGCCTTTTCTATTTTTATTAATGATATTATCTTTTTAATGCCATATTATATTTTAATATGTTTTAGTAATAAGTTTATCCTTGAATGCAGACTCTAGTTTGTGCTCTAGTTAAAAACTCATAATTCATCCATAATCCACACTATGATCCAAATCTAAAGAAAACAGAATGAGTAAAAACACATTTTTTAAAAAAAAAACATTATTGCACACCAAAATATTTAATTTTTAACAAGTTTCATCATAAGAATATAATTTAATGCAATTCTCTTGATTATCATTAACCCCCTACATGATTGTACTATTGACAAAGTCCAAAAAATGTATCCAGAGAAACTAACCAAGTAATTGAGTTTTAAATTCAAAATAATCTATGAATAAACAAAATAAAGTGCAAATCATTTTAATGGCTTCAAAAAATTTATTGAATAAACAATCTAAGTATAATAATGTAAAATGTCTTCCTTAAATAAATACTGACTAAATTCCTATTTATGAAACTATATTGTAAAGTATTATATATATATAAGGACTTAATTATTAATAAGTGTTTAAAATAAAATAATATAATAATGCAAATATTTTATTACTGAATGAAAACAAGTGAAATTATTTTTGTTAGTAGTAAACATTAACATGTTATGTGTATGAGAGGTTCAAAATTAGACGTAACTAATGAAGTTTTAGAACAAATAACTATTTTTAGCTAATTATTTTTAATGGAATGAAAGACTTATATCAGCCATGTTATTTAAAATTGGCTTAGTTTGGTAGTTCTAATAAAACATATAGTTACATAAATAAATAATGTAAGTATCAAAATTTAAAATATCAGACTGTATATATATATATTATAACAATCTGGAGAAAGTGAGCTTAACGTAATCTGCACTACAGGGCACCATCTAGGCATTTGAACCTAGAAAAATTTATAAAGTAGGCAGATACGTAAGTCAAAAAAAAGTTTTTTTTTATTTTATATATTTTGATATCCGGTCATTAGCCCATTGTCACTAGCTCAGGGAGTAGCAGAGATTTATATTTATAATATTCTTATCCAAGAATAATTTTTTTAAAAAAAGAATAAAATAAGCCACTGCCAGTAATTAACATACAAACATTTATTTACACACATATATATAAAATTTAACATTATTATTTTAGCATGTTTACATTTTAAAATTTAATTTACATTTTTAACTTTGATTTTAATTTACATTTTAATTTTTATAAATTTACATTTTAAATATTATAAGTTTGCAAAGACAGATTTATAAAATGTGTTTTTAAAATGTTGAGTATAGATCGGTTACATAGATTACACGGTCAAAAACATTTCAAAATAAACATAAATGATCAAAATACAAAATCATTGATACCATTAATTGCATAGGGAATACAAGAAACCCACTGGTATACATCATAAGATACTGCAGTGACACCAATAACTTAAAAGACATTCGAATAAATACATTTTAGATACTCATCGTAAGGTATCATTATTTACCGAATGTCTATATATTTTGATCAAATATGAAAACCAAAAACACAATTAACTGATAACGAATCCATGCAACTTCCATACTCAATTTAAATTTAATGCATTTTTATTTAGAGTGTCGAGTATGAATAGACTACATAGATTTGCATTTGAAAGAAAATATTCTATCCTTATTTAACCTTAGGCCAAAAGTTCGCAGTCAAACCAGCTCCAGTCCATCTGATACATTTATGTATTCAATGTAGCATGAAAATACAACAACACAAAATACTATACTGTCAGGAATGTACATCTGAACAGTAAGTAGAGTTAGGGAAGACATTGTCTCTCTACCAACAGGAATGCTACATCTGTTGGCGAGTAGAACAATAAACAAAAAATTCCATAGGAATAGACTGCGGTCCTTTGCTGACTTACAAACCAATCCATAGGCAAACAGAAGGTGTGTGGCATATATATGCAATCCTTCCCATAGTGGATCTCATACTACATCTACTAATTACACCAATATATCCAATCCACTGACCCAATTTAACTACGAAACAAATAACCTAAGATTACCCTCCCCTAATATAACTTTACAAATCTATATAGCCATTCACGCCCAACTTAAGTTTAAGATTTATATAATTTAATTTATCGCACAACAAAAATCATAAATAAACTTAAAGAACAAAAAAAAAATGGAAATGATTTTACAAAAGAAATACATTAAATAAAATTATAACTAATTAATAAATAACGGTCAGATAGGATTCTATTTCTTATAAATTAAAGACTGAGAAAGTTTATATTTTAAAGTTCTTAGTGTTTCAAAATGTTTTTAAAGTTCTTACGATTTTTAAAATGTTCGTCTTTATCTATTGCATGTTGTTTGGAATCCACATTAAATCCCCCGATGATCCTGTTGTCCTCAGTATAAGAAAAGCGATGTTTCGTTTTCTTTTTTTTTATAACAACTGAAGGGATTGAAGAGTGCATCTTTTCAATCCCTTCTCCTTCAACTCCACACTAACACATACAGTCACATCTTGTCTTCTAGTTAATTAAACCAAATCCCTTTTTATTTCCAAATTTTTTCTTTTATACGTAACTTAAGAATCCAATGGACATTACGTCATCGATGTGATGGTCTTTTCGCTGAGGTCCGATTCCATTGTTTTTCTCTCCTATCTGACCTTTGCTTATACATTTTAAATGCCCAAGGCTAGTTTACGTTTGACTAATTAAATTAATCATTTCCATTTTTTCAATAACATTAATTAATTTGTTTTGTACGATATATTTTTATCTTTAAATCTTTATAGATAATTTAGTTTTAAAATACTTTTTCTTTTTTTTAATAAAGTTTCTTTTTTTTAATTTTTCATCTGTGCGATTTAAATATATATATATGAGTTTAGTATAGAATTTTAATTTTCAATTTTTAATTCTTAAAAAAGAAGTTTTATTTGCGAACTTTTATTTTTTTCATGTTTACTAATAAGAAACAATGTAACGACGTCTATGCCCATTACAATATATATATATATAGTGGGGTGGTACAGGTTGCTTGTACAAAACATGCATGATGACTACTGGGTAACACCAAACCAAAACCTGGAACCAGACTCACAAGGGATATCCTTGTTTCCCATATTTAGGTAGCAAATCATCATTTATTTTACTGGAAGTCATATTTGCCATAATAAATTAGTCATTTATGTACACAATGTTTATTACTCTATCTAATATGTTGCAAGAGAAGTAGATGGATAATGCTATTTAGTTGTGAAATTTAATAGTTTAAATGTATAATAAACTATAAATAAGAATGTAAGAATTAGTTTTAAATGTCTTTCACACCTTAATAAAATAAAATTAAGTGATTTGATCTATAATTTTAAATCCCTCACACTTAATTTCCCTTTCACTTAAAGTCAATCACAATCAATCATTACTCAACATAAACTTTACTCTAAATAAACACTAAACATGGAGTGAAGTATAAGGATATTTCCAAGAGGTATATATGGATTGTCAGAATGACATTAAATCATCAATTTTAAAAGGGAAATAGCAGATACTGATCAATGTAAGACAACACTAGGACACAAATGAACAAAATTGATTAATATAGATGTAGAGATTTAAATAATTCAACATTGCTAATGAGTCCACCTCTATTTTGAAAAGAAGATAGCATGGATATATATAACTAAATGATATTCAATAATAATGCAAAATCTCCCTCAATCTATGTTTATTTACAAAAATAAATCAAATATATAAGAATGATCTAATTCTAATACTAATATAAAATAACTAATTTTTTAATCAACCCTAAGAGATAAATTGAATCTTGCTTCATTAAATTATATAATGATTAAATAATATGTATTAATAAATATATGATAAAAACAATATATATATATATATATATAAGAGAAAATTATATAATACACAAAGGTCAAACTTATTTATATATGATACTCCTTGCTTCTATTTAATTTCACTAACAATTCTAGTATATTTCACTAACAATTATAGTTTAAATGAAATAATTTTAAATAAAATTGACTAACAATTTTGATCACAAAGAGTTTAATTACACATTTATGATATAGTTCATATTTACCCAGTCCAAAATTGAGACACTGTTCCTATGGCAAATACTGATGAACAAGACAAGCATTGGATGACATGATCTCATGTTAACAGTTGGCTAGCTTGCAAATCATTCAATTGGAATGGAGTTCTGCTATTACCTGCAATCTGTTGTTATTCCTCACAATATATTATTTTCAAAAGTGTGCACTAAAAGTTGAAGTACATCCTCGGCTAACTCACTGATTATTACTTTTTCTTTGGGCAATGGATATGGTATTATTGTCATGCAGACAGAAGGATAGCCATGAGAAAATAATTCTCCTGAAGGAATCATAGTTGTATCTAGCCAGATAACATAACATATCTTCTTAAAACAATAAAAAGTGTCCTTTGAAACTAACATTCCTTTTTATATCATTTGCAGATATCCCTCTATTTTTATTTTTTTTTTACTTTGCATTAACTTATTAAAAATTCAACACTTTATTTCTAATTTTAGTGACATTCATAATAGCCATTTAGCAGACAAATATTTTCTTTTATTACTTTGGCTCCAGATCTAATTTTCTTTGTCTGGAGTTTATCAAATTATTAACAATAAATTTCTATGTGCTATTAAAACTCAATCGATTTACAAAATTGAATTTACATTCTTTCTTTAACTTATTTCTACAATGGAGTGAATCACACACCCCTCCCACCATTAACATACCAAATTATAATTAAAATTCTATTTTTTTTTAAAAAATGCATCTGGATCACCCTGTATTTAGCATCATCAATCTATCTTCAATTTATTTAGTAATTATATATATATATATTAACAAATATGATATATATCACATTATAAGTTGGATATACATAAAAAAAATATATATTATCGGGTGTAAAATTCCACCTCAACCGTAAATTATAGTTATTAATAGTAAAATAACATGCACATTAAGAATTAAATAATAGTATAAATATTTTATTATTGAAAGAATATAACTTTTCATGAGAGATTTTGATTGAATTTTCAAACAAGAACTATTTTTAATTAATTATTATCATATCAGTTAAATTTGATCTAAGTATTAGTTCAAGAAGAGTAATAAAAATAATATGGATTTTTTTTTCTCATCAATATATGAGATGGAGTTTGAGGTGAAGCATTCCAGAGTAATATACTCTGGCTATATATGATATTTTTAGTAACCAGGTAAGTAAACTAGAATTATTTATATAATATCATAGCCAGTCCAACAAGGAGCAAGAGTCAGTGCAATGTTTTTATGGGTGTGTGTGGTGGTGGTGGTTCTTTTAAATATGATAAAAACACATTTAAAAAACTATCTTATTTGAAGAAATTTTCTATCATTACTAGAAATATCATAGGATTGTCCAAAATATAATATGAAAACTTTTGTAAACAAAAATTAAAAATTTCAAATTTACTAAATAAATATTTTTGTTTTAAGATATTATTTAATTATTGTTTCAAAAAATATGTTTTCAAATACTAATTTGTTTTATTTCTTCATGTGCTTAATCTCTGAATTTATTTTATAGGAATAAATGAATAAAACACATAAGGTATTTATTTACTGAACAAATTTCTTGTGAAAGCACTGGAAAAAAAGTTTTTATTTACAAATTTTAGTTCATAAAATGTGCTGTGGGGCCCTAAAATGTACCTTCTACAAAGATGCCTCTTACCCATATGGTGACACTGTACACAATACATAAACTATATAACAAAAAATTTCATACTGATATAAACTACATGTTAAAATCCAGATTATTTAACAGATATATCATTTTAAAATCACATTGTGTATATCAAGGGTGGCCCCAATTTTTGTGTTTGTAAGATCTTTTTATTTTAAAAATGTGTTGCGATCGACTTGTTGTCATATGCAATTGAATTCTTGTCATAGACATAGTCTAAGTGGAGGGAGGTGTGAAATACATACTATTTTTATATATCTACCTAGTAAGAAATAATTATTTAATAGGCTAAAAAAGTCATGTACGGAGCAATTAAAGCAACATGAGTAATTATTAACAATATTTATTAATTCAAATTAGCTACATTAATCAAGATTAAAAATATTATTTTCAATAATGATACGATTTAGTGGCCTTCACCTATCTAGAATTGGAAAAAAAATTTAGAACAAAAATAAAAATCTTGACTTAATTTGTTTCACTCGTTACCAAGCACCCAGATTGGTCTCACAATTGACCAAAACTGGTTTTGCGATCTTCTGGTGGATCACGATCGATTTGTTGGTCTCCCCTGGTGTATATAATGATGTAACTCATGTTGATAATCAAGTTATATTAGGAAAATAAATGATTATTTTAGCACTGGCTAAACTAAGCAATTCTATCAAACTAAGCTTTACATTAGGCTGCTAAATATGCATAATGAAAATAGATGATTATCTGGTATTTGGTTTGTATCTTCGCCCATGGTAAGGCTTGTGTCAGTTATCATCTGTAATTTTAACCAGTTTATTTTATCCTAGAGACACAATGTATCAAAATTCTTTGTAATGACAGATATAGTAAATAAATTAATCACACACATGGGTATTACTAATTTCATTTATTAAATTTCAGTATATACAATATTAGATGGCAATTATCACTTATTTAATCAAGATCTTGGATCAAAGTGAAAGAAAAAAAATAAGATAAAGTTAATAACAAAAACAATTTTAATAATAATATCAACAACTATGTTGTATACATGAATTGATTATTTATAATTTACCCTCATATATAAATAATTAAAAATTTATTTAAAATAAAATTATATCATTACAATGTCTTGACATGATTCAAATTCTTCCAACTATTAATATACTATCTCATATTATTACAATTTCTAGATATGATCCAACAGCTATATTATATTTATATATTTTTAAGACATCAATTGTAATGCAACTAGATAAATCTATATATGTAAAAGATATTCAGATATAATATTAATTACTATTATAAAAAAACACAATTAAAATATTAAAAAAATAATAACTATACAATCTAAGGTAAAAACTTATACATTTCCCAGGAAACTTTGTATGTACATTTTCTAATAATAAAACTGTCAGGAATGAATATCAATTTATTAGAGGTTTGTCTGGCTTTAACTATAAGTTAATGAAATTTTATTCATAGCATTCTGGAGGTCATAGAAATTTTCTACAGTTTATAGTTCAAAATTGAGAGAATTATAAATAGTCAAAATAAGTCATAGATCACATGACCCTATACTCTTAAGCTTGTAAGTTATAAACAATGTGGATTGCCAATTCCTCAACAAGCTTTGTGATAAATGCTTAGCTAGAGAATTCTCTAGCTAAGCATTTATCACAAAGCTTGTTGAGGAATTGGCAATCCACATTGTTTATAACTTACAAGCTTAAGAGTATAGGGTCATGTGATCTATAACTCTTATTTTGACTATTTATAGTCTCTTCCTTAAGTCTTATGCAATGTTATACTGCTAAGACTACTAACATATGGTATGGCTGAAAATGTCTCAGCCCCATATAGATATTTGAGTTGGATATCTGGATTTGAAGACATGTAGGTGTCTGAAAATTTCAGATTTTCCACTCAACAGATAACTTTTAGTTAAATGCTTGACTTTGGGTTAATGTTTTTAGATCTAGTGTCTGAACCTACCCTAGAACTTCTCTGAGGAGTGCCAGAGCACGAAACCATGGTCAGAAATTTGGGTGGGGGTCCTGACAGGGATATTTTAAATGCTTTCTCTAGCTAAGCATTTATAACAAAGCTTGTTGAGGAATTGGCAATTCTCATTGAGAGAATTATGTTTTGTAGAATTTTATGCTGCTTTCAATTTCTCCTAATCATGAAGCTAAATGTTTATACAATTTGACATTCATTAAGAATTTAATGTCTTTGGTGTCAGAGATAACAAAGGTAGTAAAGCAACCAATCCAAAAGAAGAGTATCTTTTCCAAACATTCTTTTAGAATTAGCATCAATGAATAATTGTGATATCAGTCTCATAAATCCTATTTATTCCCCTAATCCCGATGAATCAATTCTCCCTTTTTACTGTCACTAGAGGCTGCATGACTTTTATTTTTCTGCTTCTGGATTAAATTTATCCAACTCAAGCAACTCTATTAAAAATCCAATTGTCTGCAAGTTAAAATTGACATAAAGTATTTATTTAGTTTAGAGTTATTTATGAAAAAAACATACAAAATAATAACCAAACAACCAGATATTCTCTGTTCATAAATGACATATGGAAAAAATATATATATATTACATTACATTTTATAACCATAGCAACTAATTAAAAATAATCTGGACAATAATTCTTTGAGTTTAACAGTAGACTATTTATAAAACCCAATTTACAGATATAATTTGTCAAATGAAAAAAAAACAAACAGTTACTATTAATAATTAATTATTTATAATTAACTTTATAATTTTACAAGTTTGCAAAATTAAAAAAAATATATTTCTCAATTTCATGTATTATTATATATCCTTATTTTATTATTATATTTAAATAAATAATTTAATTTACCCACCATCATGAGATGAAACCATACTAATTCAATATATAATGATAAATAATGCACGGATAATAAGATATAGAAATTATAAATCTTATAACATTTGTAACCATTACTTTTTTTTTTATAAAATATAGAATTTTATTCAGAAATTTAGTTACAATATAAGATAATAGTTAAACATAGGATATATTACATGATAATCAGTGGGATGAAAGCTCACTATTGATATCTTGTTTGACACCAGCTAAAATGACTAATATGAAGCATATCAGCAAGGAACGAGTCTGGAATAGTATCCTGTTGATATAGATGACCATGCTTGCATGTCTCATATAGTTCAGCGATAGGTCTAATCCTTTGTCCATGCTCCACATGACCAAATTGACTCTTCATACCGGAGGTTACTTCCATAGCAACTCAGGATCTGGGCAATAATCATGCAGAGCAAGGTAAGTTATCACAAAGGGATGCAGGCCATTCAGCCTCAAATTACTCTCCAGGGAAGATTTCTATTTAGGAGTGAAATGGATCAGCTTTGGGGAGCCAGATCAATAACCTCCATGTGGAGTCATAGATGTAAGAGGGGGCCAAATTCTGGTCCCTTTTCCGAATTTTTTCCATTTTGTTAATATAGAGTTCAAGTGGACGCTCTAGTGCATGATTAAAGGTGAGCCAGCATCATGTGTACCATAGTGAAAACAGTACAAGTGTTATTATTCGTATCTATGGGATGGATCCACATAGTATATTATCAATGTAACCATTACTTGCAATCATGTTAAGTTATTTTCTCTAGTTTAATACATTTGTTTATGTTAACAATAATGACTGTAGAATTAATATTAATATATATGAAAACAAAATTGAAATAGTCAACTCACTATAAATAAAAATATTATTTAATACATCAATCCAACTTTCATTCCTTAATGAAACATTTTTAAGATCTTGAAAAGATTACATTAAGGAATGAAAGCTGAATTGATATATTAAATAATATTTTTATTTATAGTCAGTTATCTATTTCAATTTTGTTTTGAATTGATTATTTTTAATTTTATACATAGAAGATAACATTATGGACAAATTTAACACTGAAATTTGATCATTTAAAGTATATGAAAGCAATATAGGTTTTATGTATGGTTGAAGCTATAAGTAATTTTCTGTTTTGAGTAATTAACAATATAATTGCATGAATATATTATCTGGATCTTTTCTATTATTACCTGACTAAGGGGCAATTCAGCTAAAACATCAATAAAATTATACAGATAATTACATATCGGCAAACCTGGATAATATTTTTTTAATATATGTATTTAAAATAAAGAGTATGATAATATCTCTAAACAAGCTGTTGTTGTTGTTGTTGTTGTTGTTGTTGTTGTTGTTATTATTATTATTATTATTATTATTATTATTATTATTATTATTATTATTATTATTATTATTCAAAGAATTTTATTAAACAAGTGTTACATAGATTCTTTACAACAAACGATTGCATTCTGTTACATAGGCAATCATAAAACTTTGGAACAAGTTCTAAATTTTAAAATCAATTGTATTTTACATTTTAAATAATCTGTTTGATGGTTATTCTGTTATAGGTTTGATGGCTGTCTTATGAGTGACCATGTTGCTGCTGCAATGTCTGGAGCGCTAATTTTGTAATCCCGCTCTTTTATTTGTTGAAGTTTTTTTGTAAATGTTGCTGGATGTCTTCTTGTATTGTTACCAAATGTAAATGAGCATCTTGTGCACCAGTATGCATATAGTAAAAAAGTTATTGCTCGTATTGTTGGGGTAGAGTTTTTTTTAAAAGATTGTAATATGTTTATTAATGATGTATTTTTCCTTTGGTAAGTTTCTATTAACAATTTGCATATATTGGATAAACTTGTGCATGAATAGAATATATGCTGTTGTGTCTCTTCTGCTGTGTGGCAAAGATTGCAAAAAGGATCAATGTTTTTATATAGACGTCTGTATCGAAGGAAATATGATGTTGGTAGTGCATAAAGGTTTATTTTTAATATAAAATCAAAATATTTTGGTTCTAATGACCATTTTTTGAATTTTTTCAATAATTGATAATTGCTAATTCCAAGCATTGTTGTTTGTGTGTCTCCAGGATTTTCTGGGTATAATAGTTTGTAAATTTGCCAGTATGAATATTTATATGTTGCTTCTATGTTAATTTGAGTAGATATTGTTGTGACACTTTGTATTAGTGAAGATAAGTACTGTGAATTTGGAGGTGGAGTATCCGTATGGTGTAATTGTGAGCAAACATTTTAGTTTAGGGAATTGTTTTATTGTTGATGCTAATATGTTGATTGATTTCTGTATATGGAATGTGTAAATAGTGTGCAGTCCTAAACCATTGTTTTCTGTAGATTTGCTAAGAGATTTAGCGGATATTGCAATGGCTTTGCATCCCCATAGAAGTTTAGTGCATAATGATGATATTTTTGATTTGAAATGTTTAGAGAAATTTATTATTGGAGAAAAATATGTTATTTTTGTGGTAATTAACATGTTGAATAATTGAACTTTTGAGTATATGGATAGGTATGCTTTTGATAAAGAGTTTGAAATTTTGTTTATGGATTCAAGTAATTTGTTTTGTATGTTTTGCCTCATACCATTTGTTCCCAAGTAAAATGGAAATCCCAGAAAAGGAGTGGGTTTGCCTTGAAAGTATTTAGTATATGTTTTGGTTGTATATATGAACCAAGCTGCTGTTTTATTAGGATTGAATTTTAGTTTGAATTCAGATGAGTATTGATCTAATATTTTTTGTAGTGTTGGAAATTCTTTGCGTGATTTTAAAAAAATTATGATATCATCCATGTATGCTAAACATGGGATATTTTGTTGTGTGTGTGGAATTTGTATTCCAGCTATATTTTGTTGTATTTTTCTTATTAGTGGATCTATGTAGAATGTGAAGAGGAGTGAACTTAGTGGTGATCCTTGTGAAATAGATTGTGATGGAGTGAATGATGTTGATTTCCTTCCATTGAGTGTGATATGAATTTGTCTATTAAGGAGAAGATTGGCAATTACATAGAGTAGTGTAGGTGGTATTGTGGTGTTGGCTAATTTATTAAGAAGTATCTTGATTGACACTGAATCAAATGCTGCTTGAATATCTAATTGTACTGCTATTGGTGCATATTTTTTTTGCTTTTGTATTGTAGTCATAATAGTTTTTAAGAGTAATGCTGCTTGTCCTGTAGATGATTCTTTTTTTGCAAATTGTAGAGGTGATATAAGTGGAAGTAAGTGTTGTTCAATTTGATCTTTGATGACTTTTTCTAAAATTTTAATGGCTAATGTTCCCATAGAAATAGGTCTTAGATTGGTAAGTGTTGATATATTATTTTTTTTTATTAAATGGCACTATGGCTATGGTATTTAGATCTTTAAGGTTGTAGATTTTTTGAGAGAGATGATTTGCTAGGTTGCAAATATATTTTGATGTGAATTGGCTCAAATGTGCGAAGACAAATTTTGGTATACCATTTGTTCCAGGATGACATGTGGTTTTAATTGTATTAAGTTTATCTGCAAATTGTTGTATGTTAAATGGATAATTTGTTTCTGGTTGTCCAAAGTAATTATCTGAAGGTGTGAATCTTTTATGTTCTTGTAGTTTTTTCTTGAAGTAATTAAATATGGGTATTATCATATTCTGTCCTGCATAGGTCATTCCTTCTATTTCTATTGCCATTGGTACTCTCAATTTTGGTGGATATCCTAGAGCCCATCTAATATATGCTCTTGACCATGTGTGTGTTTGTGAGAGACATATTTTTGCTTTTTTAATTGTTATGTATTCCTTTAGTTTGTTACATGTGTTATTGTAAATTTGTGTGAGCTTGTATATATTTTCCTGTGAGTTATGTAAGGATGTAACATTGTAATTCTTTTGTGTATTTCATCCACTATTGTTAGAAGACTTGAAGGTGATGATGAGTTGTATGTTAGATGATTTATGTTGAATGATAGTATATTGATAAATGCCAAGTATTTTTGTATTGGATCAAGTATGATAGTATCTAGTTTTCATAGCATTATATATGTTTCTGAAAATAGGAATTCTGGGGTTGATGTTGGAGTGAGCATACGGATTGTTTTTTCTAGCTGAGTGGTGGTTGTTTGAAAATTTGTTAAATTTATTATAAGTGTTTGTGCTGAGTGATCAGAGAATGGAGATGGATTTAACTTAATATCTATTAGATGATGAAGCATTGGTGAGTAGAAGCATAAGTCAATTAGTGTTGCAAATCGTTTGTTGTGGAATGATACCGAATGTAAAGGTAGGAATCCTTCTCCACTCATAAGAGGTATTGTTAGCTGGTGAAGCCATTTGGTTGTAAATTGGTAGTAACTCATATTAAAATCACCAATTAATATAGTAGGATAAGAAGTTGATGTTAACATAGAGTTTATTGTGAGAATGATATATGATATTACTGTAAGTCCTGGTGGAATGTAGACAAAGATGATGTTAATGGGTGTGATACGGTTATGAAACGTTGTAATTAATAAGTGAGAATCTATGTATAATATTTTAAAATTATCAAATATGATTGTAGGAGTTACAATTATTCCAGTACCTGCTGATGGTGTTGAAGCATCACGTGAATAAGCGCAAAAACCATGCTTGTTTAAGTAGTTGGATGGATCTATATGTGAGCCACTATATATTTTGGTTTCTAGTAGACCAAGTATATGTGGTTTTACAATACTTATCCATTTACTAAGATGTTGTAGTTTTGATATTGAATTTATTCCTCTAATGTTAAAAGCTGATATTTTAATTTTCATAAAGTAGTTTTATTGTATGTTGGATGATTGTAATTTTCCTTGGTTATATGTAAATTATGATTTTTTTTTTTTTTTTTTTTTAATTTTCTTATGTTATAGTTCTTGTGGCATGGTTTGTGTAGTTGATGATCTTGTTTCATATGATGTTGTATTTTTAAATTGATGTTTTTTCTGCTTGATATTTTGTTGAAAGTTATTAAATTCTATTTGTATGTTTTCATTGGCAGATCAGATATGCTTGATTTATTATCCTTGTAATCTGTTTTAATTTTTTTAATATCAGGCTTTGTTTTGAGTCGTGCTGTTTTTCTTTTAGTTTCTTGTGTTGATGTTTCAATGATTGTCTGTGGCGGTATTATAGTTTGCATAATTTCTGTTGATGTTTTATTAATTATAATATGAGTCATTTCTGGATCCATGTTTTCATCATTTTCTCCTATATTCATTGAGTTATTTGAGTTTTCAGATTGTTTTTCTTGCGTGTGTGCATTGTTGTTACTATTATCTTCATTTTTGGGATCGTTTTCTTTTGAATTTTTTGCCTCATGATCATTATTGTTTTCATTATTTTGTATGATAATTTTTGATTTATCTGCTATTGACATGTCAGTTTGATGTTCAATGTTTGATTCATTGACCTGTTTTTTTTTAATGTGTAGAAAACTCCTTGCATTGAATTGCTAGATGACCTCTTAATCCGCAAGCGTAACACTTAGGTTTTAATCCTCTTATATATAAACATAGCATTGCTTCTTGATCTAATATTTGCGTTGGGATATTATTTGGATCAATATTTGAGTGCAACTTTATTTTGAATTCGTAATTAGCGTGGTATAGATATGGGTGTGTCTTTATAATATATTCCTTGTAAGCTTAATACTTTTCCAAAAGGTTGCATCATATTTTGAAAATCTTCTATTTTGTAGTTAAAATATGTGTTTTTGAGTATACCGCTAATAATATTTTGTTTATTTTCGTCTACTATTACTAGAACGTAATTATGTATTGTTTTGATAAGTGTTTGAAAATGCTGTTTTTGACTTGTTTCAAAAAATTCAATTGCTATATATCTCGGATTAGTGAGATCTGCTATTTTAGAAATTGTTTCCCATAAATTATGTGAGGTTATTGCATCATATAGTGCTTGACGAGGAAATCTATAGAGTGAACAATTCGAATCCGTTGCAGCTATTATGATTGATCTTTGAGAAAAAAAACGTTTGAATGAATTAAAAAGATTTCGAGGAATGGTTATTAAAATTTTCAGAAATCTTATTTAACATTTCCTGTGTATATTCGGTAAGTGGCGGTGGAGAATTTTCTATTGTATTTAAGTCTAATTCCTGTATGTCATTTAACGTAGATGTTCGAAAACGCGCTTTTTGAAATTCATTTAACACTAATTTATTATTAGAATTATTTAGTTTTTGTAATGCTAGCATACGATTTATTTTTGTTTATATTATTGATAGCTAGAATTGGAAATTCGATAGTCATATTTGTAGAACAATTAATTTGTTCGTTCTTATTTGGAATCGCCATATTATGGGCTATTTCTTTGGATTATTTTTTTTCTAAAATATGTTTATTTTGAGATTTTTTTTAAAAAAAAAATGTAGAAAAATTATTATTATTATTATTATTTTATGATATATGCCGCAAAAGAACACATTCATAATCTTTATCTAATATTGTTCTAGCTCTTCACTAATGAGAGCCATAGCTTGAAACCAGTTTAAGGTTGGAGACAATCGTAGATAAACATTTCAAATGTATTCTCTTGTCGTATTTATCATAAAAAATAATAAAATAAGCTTGTTTAGAGCTATTAGCATACTCTTTATTTTACATATTTGCAAATACAAACTATATAAGTCATGCAATGTATGACTTGATTTCATTAATATATATATGTGTGTGTACAAATGTAGTAATTATTTAGTGCAGATTA
Organism: Epiperipatus broadwayi; assembly: GCA_028023455.1. Lineage (NCBI taxonomy): Eukaryota > Metazoa > Onychophora > Udeonychophora > Euonychophora > Peripatidae > Epiperipatus > Epiperipatus broadwayi. The sequence goes on along the minus strand of JAQFVV010012635.1, from coordinate 833,863 downwards.
GTTCAAGTTTTATTCACCATAAAGTTTAAGTATTCATCCCTTTATGAAAATTTTAAAAATGTTTAAAAAAGAAGCAGACTTAGTACAAATATCTAACTTATTAAACACTCATACCATATCTATTTCCAATGTTAAAATTACAAATGTATATACATATAAATCTAACTTCAAATAAACCATTATACTGCTGAAACATGAAAATTATCACCATGAACAAAATCATAATTTTCAATGATTTTCAATACGTGACAAAAGTTTTACTAATGTAATTGCTTTTTAAATTCATTTCAATACTTTTCCATATGACTCAGGCAAGCTTATTCATCTCATCCGTTCATATTATATATGGTTTCATTTTAGGTCCATGTAATTTCTTGATATCCAGATAAAATCTTCAATTATTTATCTATTATTTTTTCTAGTGAAATATTCAGAAGTAATTTCATTTCAATCTTGCAATTTTTTGAATAATGTTAATAATATGTATTTTTTTTTACCCATATATTTTGTTTCCAATCCTTACTATCAAACATACGTCTCCATGTTTAATTGTGTTGTTTAAAATTTCTGCATTCATTTCTATTAAGTCTCTAAGTCTCACAATCATAAACAAGATTTTTGTAAAATATATTTATTAAAAAAAAAACTTTTTTTTCCAAAAATGCAACATATTTTCTTTTAATATTAAGTTATTCCTACTAAAAAGACTTTAGTCAAGTGATTATTTTTTTTCCATTTTCTTTTGTTTATTTTAATTATTTAACTTCTTGTAATTCATAACTATCAATTTTAATTTTCTACTTTTTTAAAAAAGCCATTAAATATTAATTTTAAATTTTATCAATAGTCTTATATTTTTGCTTTCATCTAATATTTTTTGCATAACTTCCAAATGTAAAATATTATTTGTGCAAAACCAATACATTATGTGCAAAATCTCTATGACAAAATTGTAATCCAAAAAGTATTTCCTACAATAAATAGAGGCAAAACTTTCCATACTGTAGAGCCATTTAGTGCAATCCAGAGTATGGAGAGTTTTGCCTCTGTTTTAAAAGCTTGAGCAAGCATAAGAAATGATGATCATGTGATATTTAGTGGTTTAATTACACAGTCTAATCATTGTTGGTGCATTTATATAAATACTCTTCAGAACTTAATAATACCAGAGATTTATGTTTTGACATTCCACAGATTTAATCACCATCTTTATAAAAATTAAATGCATAATCTACAAATCCAAAACAATTGGCAAGTCATTCTTAATGAACTTTAGATCTTTTAATATTGTAATGTGACACACTGTGCTATAACTACTGTAACAGTAGCTAGGTTTTAATGTGGGCACTAAAGGAAGTAAAAGGCAATACTGATTACAAAAGAGTGTTTATTGCAGTTATTATTATGGATTGAATTAGTAGATGCAAGAAAATTTGTAGATATACATTCGAACCCTGTTACAAAAAGTGTGAGTGAAATACATTAACCATTTAAAGGTATGAACATATACATATATATTTATTACATGTGTTGTGTGATATTGTGTAGAATTATTAATTCTACACAATACACCCGTAATAAATATATATGTTTGTTCTACCTTTAAATGGTTTATGTATTTCACTCACTGTAACAGGCCTTCGACAGATGCTCAGTTGCCTTCACCTATTCAATCCAGTGCCAACAATACAATCTAGCTCTCTTTTGCAATCGGTATTGCTACTTCATTTAGTGCACCAGCTACTGTTGTGCTGGTGTCGCATTAATTAAAGTTTTTATAAAGATGGTGATTAAATGTGAGAATAGTGTAATCAGAGTTCTGAAAAGTATTTATATAGATTTGTATGTGAAGATGAAGAGGAGCGGTTATGTGCAGAGTTTAATTTTATATTTTTGTTTTATATATTTTGTTGTTATTACTGTAAATTATAATTATTGAAATAATATCATTAGTAGTGCATGTTTCTTAATGAAAGCAAATTAAAATATAAGGCTGGAGAGAGTAATAAAAGGGTGTTGCAAGTTGTGCCATGGATGATTTCTGTTAATAACACTTGGCAGAATTCCAAGAACTGGCCATTTAGTATTTTGAGACAATGGAAACCTGATCATGCTAAAAGCATTCCTGAAATAATGGTCATTGACCTATGGATGGACAAAAAAATGTGATGTGAAGGAGAGATAAAAGAACTATATATATATATTTTGATTTTGTAGTGATTCAGAAAAGTGACCTTATAGAGAAAGAAGCGCAGAAAGTAAATTTTTATAAAGTGATGTTATTAATTAATAAAAATTAATAAAAATGGACTCCATCAAAATGCTGAGGTAAAAGAATCATGTGGATTCATTAAACCAGCCCAGTCTACAACTATTTTGTGAACTGCCTGATCTTTATATATGGAGATTTTAGCCATCTATTTCAAGCAAATGAAATGATCATGGAACTCCAGAACAGCAAGAACTTCCATGCACTCAATTTTAGAATCACCTACCTAACCTCTAGGATGGATTATCATATGTGAAATTTTTATGGAATCTTTCATCATCTTCCAGACCAACAATTTTCGCTAGGACAATTGTCATTGTAATACTGTAAGCTTACAGATTATCTGCCTTAAGCATGTGAATGTTTGCCTGACTTTTCTCTCTATATATTAAATGAAAATATAATAATAAATTTAAAATATGTGCTTTACCCAACTTAAAAAAAGAATTATAAAAAATAAATTAAATTATTTAATAAATACAACTCTGATGCATTCATGAATATGTATATTGATATTATATATGGGTATCAGAATGACTGAGTTGTAGGCTTGAAACATTAATATATATATATGTGTGTGTGTGTGTATTAATAAATATTAGAATTTTAAGCTATAACTTATGTATTTATTTGAATTACAAGATTCTTATAATTTCTGGGTTATTATTTATAGAAGCTTACTGATATTCATGACCATATATCTCTAAAAGAAATAAAATAATAAGATTCTTAGGGCAGATAGGAAAATTATAAAAGTATATAATGACGTTTTTTTTTGTAAGATAACCTTGGCTTCATTCTCCCAAAAGACATTGTCTCCCAGACCTTGAGACTGAGCTAGTCTGAATAAGGCATCCAAAAAAGTCAAGTGGACCTTTTCTTTTGTTTTTGAGGGGTATAATTCTTATTAATTGTTAAGATTGGTGCTTGAGGTTGGACTTGTTTGATGCTCATAAATATACCTACTCGAAACCTGTTCTCACTTAAATTCTTAAAATAGGATCACGTTTAGACTGTTAAAATACTTTTAAATCAGATTTTTTTCTTTAAATGATGTATCTATATCATTTAAACATTTAATGAATTTAGTTTCCTTTTCTTATAAAGTATTCATAATAGTTTCACTATTTCTTAAAATCGGAAACTTATTCAATATAAATATCCTCACAACTATTTACTACACACTTGCTTTTATAATATAGATTAAAAGTGATAAATTAATTATGATTTTAATATTTTCAATTTAAAAATAAATTTTATTAATAGCAGGCACACAGTTATAATCAAAACATAAGACGAAGTTCATGAATTTATTAATTATTGATGAATATTATCAACATCAATAGAAGTCATTTGCAAGTAAATATGGCTACTTTAAATCCAGAAAAAGTAAAAGATAAACAAAATGTTAACGGTAAATTTTATGATGACTACACAAAAAAATCTCTGAATCTGAAATGTTTTAAAAAATTCATATGCTGATTATATAGTTCACTTATTTGTCAGTTAGTGTATTGATCTGTAGCAAATCTTTTTATACAGAAACACCTATCCACTCCATCTTATACAATTAATACACATTACCACATACATGTGAAAAAGATAAATGATCTCCAATATATATATACTTTGTGGTGAACCAGCACTCATCAGTTGGTTCATATCATCTCCTACATATATATACAGTCAGTGCTCAGTTGATATTATGATAGCAAATCTAATATTAATGAAGAAGCTTCAATCTTTTCCACCCTTCAACTCTTCAGCAATCTATATGTTGATCCTTTTGGGATGCATCAATCTGTCAGTTCACTTTGATTTTTGGCTTAGGGCAGTTGTTCTAGGTTAAGTATTTTCTAATTTAGTTGATTTAAATGGATAACTCTATACCTTCAAAATTTCCATATGTACTGTGAAAAAGAAAAAAAAATACATCCATTTATTGCAAGTGTAATTTGACTTTAAAACATAGTTTCTTGCAGATGATCTCATATCCAAAGGCAGTAAAGTCAAGATTAGCCATTTTATTTTTATTCATGCATGACACATAAATAAAAGTATCTTTATATAATTAAACAAAGCCCATTGATATTGTTTATTTTTATATCATACTGAAGGCCATTTCAATGAACTGGATATTGATTAATACCTAATATTTGCCTGACATGATGTGAAGAATTTTTGCAAGAGCATTTTTATATTGTTCTATTAATGGCTTGTGCATTTTTGAAAAATGTTAAGGTGGTTTATGCAAAAGCTAAATCTTACTAGAATGATAGAAAGCAATAAAAAAGCGTTTCAATTTTATCATCTTTATACCCAAACAACATATTATTTTCCAAGCATCCAACCATATGATTGTTTCATTCCATTTATTTTTCACATAGACATCATTGATTTTTCAGTTCTTCAATCTGAGTAAGCAATAATATTTTATTCATTATTAATCAGCTCTCACAACATGTCTAATATGTCAACATTTATGTTTACTAATTTTGCTTTCAGTAGCAAAAAAAAAATGGATTTTTTTTTGTAAAAATATCCATTGATCTATTTTTTTATGTGCTGTTCAGCAATTCAAAACAGTTTTTTTCAAAACCATACACTTTTAATTATGATCCTCAATCATATATTATTACAAGTGTGTGGATAATTTCTACTGTTATAAAAGAAGTGTCATGCAACCATAAGGTAGCTTTGTTTTGAAGAAGATGCTTTTATTTATTAACTCTTGATATTTCAAGATGACACTAGATGGCACTGACACTTAATAGATTGAATTGTTGCTTCTAATGAAGAAATTGAAAATAAGCAAAGAATGTTGTTCAATGCTTTGTTTGTTATTTGTGATATTTAATCAATTTTTTTTTTTCTGAAAATATATAGCATTGTTTATTTGTCACTTGTTTAGATTGATAACATTAATAAAATCTGATTTGATGTATTAAAAGTAAGCTCCAAATTTATTTATATATGTCATATTTTTGAAGTCAGAAAAATGAGAAATAATGTAATTTTGAAAGGTTAAAATAAATCAAAAATATTCTAAATTGATAATAACTTTTTATTTTGTCTAAATATTATTTAACTTTATTTTCAATAATCAAAAAATTGAATTTATGTCTAAAGTTTCCTTTCTTCTCCTACGATTATTAATAGTAATTGCTTATAGCTGGCTTTATGGTAGGTGGGCTTATAGTATTATTAAAAAAATGTTTAATATTTTGTAAAATATTTTATTTTGTACCTAAAATTAAGTTCAAATCTCTATGATTACAAATAATTTTATAAAAATATAATTAATTGTTATAAATAAAAAAGTTGTCTAAAGATAATACACATTTTGGTTTTTTTAATGAATTATACTTTATTTATATTAATTAGATTTTATAAATTTATATAGGAAAAAAATATTAAACTAAAATGTGTTAATACAGTTATTTAAAGTTCATATTTAGGCATTGTAAATGTTGCACTATATATTTTAAGAATTTGTCGAATGTTGAATTTGAAAGCTAATGGTTCTTTGATCAAAGCCCTTCAACTACTGAAACTATTTTTATTCTTCACCATGATAGCAATTTTTTGTAATCGTTCAACATTTAATTTTAATATCAAAGTTTTATTCCACATTAAAATTTAATAAATTGGACTTTATTTGTTAAAAATATAAGATTACAAATATAAAAAAAAAAACATTTAAAAAAAAGCTACATTTGAACTTTGCAATTATAAAATAATAATAACAACAACTACAACCACCACAACAACAAGAACAACAATAGCAACAGCAGCAACAACAACAACAATAATAATAATGATGATGATTATGATAATGATGATGATGATAATAATAGGTCACTTTGAGTTGCAAATTTATTCACATCATGCTAAAAAAGAACAATGGATTGCCTACAATCTATATTTCAAAATAGGTAGAAATATTTTTGGCCATTAATTATAGTAAGAAATTCAGTCTTCTGAACTGAAAAAAAAAAAAATAATCCCATCGGATTATATTTAAAATGGACACTGAAAATCAGTGTCCAGCGAAGATGTCCATCAATACAGACACTGTCAAAGATTCCTATGTTCAAGTAGCAAAGCTATCCTCTTCTGTAGAATTGGAAAAAAAAATCACAAATGGTTAGCAGAATGAGAGTGCAACAAACACCCAGATTTCATTGATCAACCATTGGAGATCTTTTGAAATTAGATTTTTTGCCTAAAACAATGGATACTGACACTATCAAGACACAAGAAGACTAGACCAACAACAGCCTGAAAAAAATTATAAAAATTTTCAACCAGACCATACCTAAAGATCTTTTTAATTCATTCAAATGCTTTTGTATGTACCATTCAATAATAATAGCAATAACCAATAAAGAATTGTTCACTCTATAGATATCCTAAAGATCTATTATTTGGAGTCATTAATCAAAAAATCTATGAAATTCAATTGTATGCATTGGAGACCATCCAAATCCACACTATATAGTAATTGAATTGGAAAATGAGGAAAATAAAGAAAATTTCAAAAAGAAGTTAAAACCTTGGATCAATATGCCTTGATCATAGTTAAGCAAAATAGAGAAAATCATATTACATGCCTCTTAAAAATACATGCCTTGATTATTCCAGTGCAGATTTCATTAAACTAATGGAGCCTTTCAGAGAAGTGGTAAATTTTCAGCCCATGTACATTAAAAACACACTGGTACCTATACTCTGTATCATTTATACATTTAGAGTGAAATTGCAAGAAAATATAAATCCTGAAAATATCCCTATGCAAATATCAGATCAAGAAGCAACATTATTTTTAACTATAAATGGACTCAAGCTGCAATGCTTTCATTGTAAAGAATAAGGCCACCTAATTAGCAACTGCCCTAAGCTATACTGCATTAAATGCAATATGCGAGCACCCCCACTCACCAAAGTCCAAAAGTAATTCTTGTCAACAAGTTGAATTGGTAAGTGAAGAATTTTTTGTTCTGAAGCAAAAACCAAAACAGAGTCAAAAAAATAGTATTAGCAATAGTAAAAAAAATAACTCCACAATCAATTGAGATTGAAAATAATATAAAAAATCCCATGGTTGATATTATAAACTCGTCCCTCCTTAACAAAACATTTCCGGCCATAATGGAGACTTTTGCTATCTATCCAGCTGAGTTACTTCCTGCCACTTTTCAATTAAGGAAAAAACCAGGCCACCCTGCAAAAAAAAAAAAAAAAAAGTAAAGATTTTGGAATATGAAAGTTGCAATGGTAAAATGCCTCATGAATCATCTGAAATTAAAAAAGTTAAAACCGCTCGATATCAAAAAAATTCTGATAATGTATCATTATCAACAGAAGATAGTCCTATGGAAGAAATAATTATACCAATATTGATAATACAATGTATAAAAAACAATAGGAATAAAGCAAATGAGATCAAGTGATATAATTCAAAATCCAATACACAATCATATATAGCAAAATTATCTTCTTTATTTGTCAATATGAGTTTTTGCTTGCACTTATCGTTGTTTTTTTTTTTTTTTTTTAATATGCAATTAAGATCTGATATAGTCTTGTTTAATGTATAGAGTAAACACAAACTTAATAGGAGTTTTTAATGTCAGAGAGTTAAACTCTCTTGAAAAAATTGATCTTACTAAATGGTATGACATTGTTAAACCACACATTCTTGGTATTATAGAAACAAAAATTTACAGTGGATCGCAAATTGATCCATCAACAAAGTAAATAAAGAATTTACAGCTTTTTCAAATACATCTGACACATCATCAGCAGGAACAAGCATCATCTTCGATAAAAACTGCCCGTTCAACTCATTTAAAATATTATATATTGATGCTCACATACTAATTATCACTTTTCATCATAAAGTTATAACATTAAACATTGCAATTGTATATATCCCTCCAGGCCCCATCATCATAAATAGATTAATCCTAATTCTGAACTCCAAATTTGTGAACACTGCATATACAGTATTACTTATAGGGGACTTTAACATGTCATATGAAAATTTTACCAATAAATTGCTTCATCATCTGTCATTTCCCATGATGAGTGGGAGAGGATTTCTGCCAGAGAGAGCTGTGTTTTATTTAATAATGGAAGATTTTCGTCATTAATAGATCTCGTCTTTTATTATCCATCATTGCATAACTTGATGAACATTTTTTTAAAGAACTCCCCTCTATCTGATCATGCCACAGTCATAGTATCTCTTCAATATCAGATCAACAATAATTACTGGAAGAACCATCAGAGTTATTCTTCCATCATGCACTGCAGAATTGCTCTTCTCAGAAATATATATCTATCTGCACAAGATAAAAAGTATACAAATGGACCCAGTTCAAGCATGGCGTGCATTTGTCAATATATTATCATTTAACATTAAACACCTTACCAGGACCACACCATCCCCAACTAAACCTTTAAACCTTATGGATGACACTTATAAAAATTATTACATCACAATCTAACTATGATCACCCCAGATTAATAGCATTAAAAAACGTATCAATCAATTTCAGAACAGCTTAAATAATATATTACCACAATATATATATACTTAGACAAGCCTCACATCTTAAACAGAAATTACATCATATGGGAATTAGGTCACCTGTCCTTAGTTTGAGTACCATCAGCCATAAAATTACAATCACATATTGTTTGTGGAGATTTCATGTCGGAGCAATTATTTTCATTTTTTAAAGATAAATTTCAAAAAAATGCTCCCTTAGATCTATTATAACATTTATACAGCAGATTAGAAGAAGAAATTCAATTTGATTCTAATGTATTTTGTACAAAAAATAGAGTCAACACCAGATTTATGCCAACCTGGAATAGGTGGAATTCCCAAGTTCGTATATTCTCATCTTAATAAAATTACAGATCAGTATATGTCTAACCTTACAAATTTTTTAACTAAAGACACATATAGAATGTTAGGTCTTTATCAAATATCGCTTATACCATTTATGAAAAAAAAAGAAATGGTTTCATCAATAACAAACTTAATGTCCTCCCTTGGAATAAAAATTATAGAATCAGTAATTAAAGACAAAATAGAGCTGTATATTATACCAAAACTATCAAAAATCAATTTGCTAAAAAGGAATTTTCAACTGGACAGGCAGCTTTTCTATTTAAATCAAATATAGAAACAGTAAGAAACAACAAAAAATACAGTCCTGTAGTTGTTCAACTAGATACAAAAACAGCATTTGACATGATACCAATAAATACACTACTAAAAATTCTAGAACAATACACAGTAACAGAAGCCTACCTAAATCTACTTGCTAACCTATTAATAAACTGTGAAATATACATTACTCTTATGGGAAAACTTCCCCACCAATAGTCCCTCATCAATCCATCCCACAAGGATTCCCTCTTAGTGCCTTGTTATGTACTATCTACATAAATCCCCTAATTAAAATAATAGAAAATGAATTACCTGGAATCTATATACCCTGCTTAAATACTAACATCTCATGTATAGCTTACATGGATGATCCTGCAATTTTTTTGACATTTCAAAAACAGGATTCCCATAAAGATACTTTCCAATTATACATATGAATATAAATTGACATTTTACATGAAGAAATCTTTTTCCTGGCAAATTTTCACTGGCAGCAGTATAACAAAACATTTTAAAGGTAAACCTAACCAATTTCTTGGTTTCCATTTCTATCTGAATCATTCATCAATGAGATTACTCATACAAAAAAGTCTTGCAAATCAAGTAGAAAAGATAGCCAACTCACTAACAAAAACCTACCTTTCACTCTACACAAAGATAGCACTCTTTAATATGTTAATCATGACAAAAATCACTTATTACACTCCAACAACACTTTATACTAAGGCATTCACTAATAAAATAGACTCACTTAGCAGAAAACTCTTGTGGGGTGAAAAAATAATCTCAATATCTGTAAAAAATTTAAAAAATTCACTCTCACAAATGGTCTGGGACTTCATTCAATTCATAGCTTTAGAATACAAAAAACATTAAACATAATCTCTGCATATGCACAAAAATTCCCATATCTACAAATAGCCTGTAAAATCACCCCCACAGATAAATAACCTTTTATACAAGGATACCTGAATACACTACTTGCATAATTACTATCTATACAAAACTTGAATTTTAATCCACCTCAAAATAAATTTGAGTACTGGAAAATACATTTGCTTTTACACCCATCACAAACTGATGAAAAACTGTACTTAATATCACCAATAGACAACTATGCCATAAATTTAAATTCTGGTCACTTGAACCAAAATATTTTGATTTTCTTCTTAAAATTAATTAACCTTGACTCACTACCCACACATCCTTTTTTAAAATATAGAAGGAACTGCCAAAATGTAGACAATTTATGTAACCTCTGCCATAGAGACTCAGAAACACAGAAACATATTTTTTTCTCATGTCGAGTAATAAATAGCATCCGTTCAATAATAAATACACTATTCAAAAATAAAAAAATGAATATAAATTGCCTATTTGACTCATTCAAAAAAGGAGTTTTTGCTGAAATAAGAATCAGTATATTCATTCTCTATGCCTTATGGTATACAAGGTGTAAATTCATGTACAATAATAATCCAAGAAGGCATCCTAACATTCAAAAATTAATTGGATAGTATACATGAGATAAAAGAATAATCATACAACATTCATTGACACCTGGTCTCTATTGCAGTTACCTTCAAACTTACAAAAAATAGAAAAAATCACAAATGATTTAGAAATGTCAAATGAAAAAGATACCACTTGCCATCATTAAAAAAAAAACATTATATGATAGTGAATTTTTGAACTTTGATCAGGATTTAAACCAACTTAATATAGGTGAACTTTTGAGCTTTGATCAGGATTTAAAACAACTTACTGCATATGTGTGAACTTTTGTATCTCTGCCAGTTTTACAAACAATTGTATGTGTGTATAATAATCAAGATTAATGTGTAAAACAATTGTGTAACCTTCTTTAAGTTATTGAATAAAGTCCTTTGAAAGATGATGATGATGATGATGATGATAATAATAATAATAATAATAATAATAATAATAATAATAATAATAATAATAATAATACAGACCTTATATATTATATAGCTTTTGTGATAGTTGATTTGCAAGCTGTCACAAGTATGTGTTTGTAAATTGGCTAAGATGTGACAATACAAATTGTGGGATTCCTGGCAATCCCCTTCATTAAAAAACAAGTTCCAATTAACACAGACTCCAATCTGAGGCCAATCTCAATGGAGCCTTTGGGAATTAAAAATTCTAGAAAAAGTTTTAAAAGAAAAAATTGAACCATATATAATAAAACTAATATCACAACTTCAGTATGCAAAAAAGGGATCATCAACAGTTCAAGCAGCACTAATATTCAAAACAATAATTACCTCAATAATTAAAAAGAAAAATTATGCCCCAATAGCCATGCAATTAGATGTTGAAAGCACATTTGATTCAGTGTCAATCAAAACATTGTTAATTCAACTAAAAATAAAACAGAAATACCTGCACAATATTATATACAATCACCAACCTGCTACTAAACAGAGAAATTCACATCACACTCAATGGCAGATCTACATCATTTCCCCAGCCAATCAATCCCACAAGGATCTCCACACAGCACACTATTATTTACATTATATATAAACTCTCTGTTAGAGCAAATTCAAAGAAAAATCCAAGGAATTCCAATTTCAAACACCAACACATACATATCATGTATAGCTTACATGGATGATGTCACAGTATTTTTAAAATCACAAAAAGCAATTACGTATACTGCAGGAAATAATAAAAGAATATACAGCAAATTTTGGGCTAAAAATCAACACTAAAAAATCAGCTGCATGGACAATAATTACAGGTAAATTAAACACACAGATACATCAAAGGAAACCCAGTATGTTTCTGGGTTTCCCTTTTCACTTGGGCATGAATCAAATGAGAAAGTCAATACAAAACAAACTTAAAGCAGAGGCAGAGAAAAACACTGAATCTCTCTCAAAATCCTATCTCTCAATCTACTCAAAAATGTCTTTATACAATCAGCTTATTGTGACAAAAATCACTTACTATTTGCCAATAATAAATTTCACAAAATCATTTATTTCAGCAATTAACTCATTGTGGAACAAGCTGCTACTAAAAAGAAAAGTAGTAGCAATCTTAATAAAGTAACTAAACCAACCAACAAAATGGAATGGTCTTGGACTGCATGCAGTGCAAATTTTCTACACACAAAAATCAGTAGCCATATTTAGATGGCTCCCAAACATAGAGCAAAAACTATAAATCACACCCACTGACTGACCCCATCCCATGGATAATTATATAAATACACTATTGATAAGTATTGAAAACATTAAAAAAATAACACTTAAGACATCAAATATACTTATTGGCAAATACATGATTTTCTATCTCAGAACCAAGAAGATAATAATAGACTAACAGTACTGGGAATAGATAATAGTCAACAACTTAAAAAATATAAAAGATGGTTCCTAAAAACAAAAGTTTTTGACTTTATCCTCAAATTGAATCTAAATGCTTTACCTACAGCATATTTCATTCCTCCAGGAGATTCTACCTAAATGTTGATCCAATATGCTCTTTGTGTCCAGGGAAAAAGAAACACAAGAACATCTGATACACTACTGTAGAGGCTTAGAGAATGTTAGACAACTGATGTTGAACAATTATAGAAAAAGTGAAACCCCGCAAAAAAAAATGCTGAAAACATTCAAGGAAAACAAAATACCAAAAATACCTGCAGACACTTTCAGCATATATGCCTTATGGTGTACCAGATGTACACTTACATTAGGCAACAATACAAGAAGACATCTAACACATATCATAAAAAACTACAGAAACTTAAAGAAAGAGACCATCTTCTTGCACCGCTGGACATTTTTGCCACCACTTGGTCTCTCTTTAAAATAAGAGCAGCATTATAATGGATATATAAAACATAACCTCAGAAAAAATGGAAAGCCAGAACAGACCAACAGTAAGAACTGAACTATAAAAACTATAATTCCTAAAGACTAATAGAAAAAAGTTTTTCTTTCTGTAATTAATGATGGATCCTAGTTTATTATATTTGATACAATGTACAACCTAAAATGGTGTAACCAATTTTTGCCTAATAAAGTTTTCTTTGAGACATCATCATTAACATCATCATCATCATCATCATCATCATCATCATAATAATAATAATAATAATAATAATAATAATAATAATAATAATAATAATAATAATAATAATAATAATAATAATAATAATTAATATTATTATTTAAGGGGATAAGAAATAAAAGTATAACAAACTTTCTGGAGTTATCCATTCAAATCAACTTAATTAGAAAGCATTTTATTTAGGAAAAACTATCCCAGGTCAAAAGTCAAAGTAAACTGACAGACTGATGCATCTAAAAGGAGGAACCTCTTTTAAATATTACTATTACAATATATAACCTACTAGTGGGGAGGTTTATTACTATTACAATATATAACCTACTAGTGGGGAGGTTTATTACATAATAAGAAAATTGAAAAGTTTGTAATACTTTGACTTCTTACACTTATAAATGTAAACTGTAGTACTTTCATCTCAATATTAGATCTAGAATGGTATTTAAAAGAGAATCCTCCTTTTGGATGCATCAGTCAATTAGTTTACTATGATTCTTAGTCCCAGGCATATTGTTCTAGGTTATGTGCTTTCTAATTAAATTGATTTAAACGGATTACCACATATTCAAGATTTCCATCCAAACATTCATTAAAAATATTGCATTATAATATACAACCTACCAGTAGAGGGGTTTATTATATAATGAGAACATTGAAATGTTTATTGTACTTTGGTTTCTTACATTTATAAATGTAATCTGCAGTTCTTTGATCTCTATATTAGATCTAGAGTGGCATTTAAAAGATGATCTTCATTTTTGGATGCATCAGTTTGTCTGTTTCCTTTGATTCTTAGTCTGAGCCTGTTGATCTAGATTAAGTGCTTTCTAATTAAGATGATTTAAATGAATAACTCTACACATTTAATATTTTCATATATATATAAGAGACTTAAACTCAGACTTTCAAACTCCCCACAGCTATCCCATTCATCTTACACTACTGATACATGTGACCACATAACGTGAAAAAGATCAATTATCTTCAATATATGCATTTCATGCTGAACTAGCACTCATCAGTTTGTCTATATCACCATCTACAACACATATATACAATCACTGCTAAATTTATATTAAGATAACAAATCTTCAAACTTTAATGTACAATCTTCAATCTTCTTCACTTTCCAACTGTTCAGCCAACCATATCATTGAAAATCCAAAGATGAAATATTCAAAGCCCTTGATGATGCCAATAATATTGTCATACCCATGTTAATCTTAAGTCAATCTGGCTCCTCACCCATAGGACCTTCATATGTCCATTTAATTTTTATAGAAAAAGGATGATCAGAATATAGGCTAAATATGTAAAATTTAAATAAATATATATTGTCTATACTAAACTTAATGTAATTATAAGGGGCTTGAACTCAGACTTTCAAACACCCACATCTATCCAATTCATTTTACACAACTGATATACATGACCCACATATATGCAAAAAAGGTAAATAATCTGTAATATACATATTTCATATGCTGAACCAGCAATCTCATTAGTTTGTCCCGATCACTATCTCCAACATAAGTATACAATCACTTCTCAGTTTATAACAAGATGACTTAAGGTCAACATGGGTATGAAATAATATTGACATCATCAAGGGCTTTGTGCATTTCATACTTATGGATTGGATGAAGAGCTAGTTGGAAAGTAGAGAAGATTGAAGGTGCTCAATTAAAGTTTGAAGATTTGCTATCTTAATATAAACTAAGCAGTGATTGTATATATGTGTTGGAGATAGTGATCAGGACCAACTGATGAGTGCTAGTTCTGCACAAAATATATATGTTGAAGATCATTTATCTTTTTCATAAATATGTGGTCACATATATTAGTTATATAAGATGGATTGTATAACATGGGGGTTTGAAAGTCTCTGTTTAAATCCCTTATAATTACATTAAGTTTACTATAGACAATATATATGTATGTAAATAGTATATATATGAAATAGATTGATCCAATGGATATTGCTTGCTGAAACTTCAAATATAAAATGGCCATCACTCCTCCAATGATATATTTTTTCAGCAAACACTACACTGTGAATAAAGATAAAGTCTGGATTTAGTTATGCCAGCAAATTATCTTTACTGACAAAGTAGCATTTATAAAAAGAAAGACTTGGTATTGGGGGAGTGATTGATATTTATATATATAAATAATATGTAAATTGAATTTGTTGAACCCAAAATTATTGTTCTACTAAGATAAATGTATGTTTTGAATAGAGTAATAAGATTAATTAAAATATCAAGCATGTTTTTTCTAGTTATTACATTGTGTTCTTAGAATTGTATTTAATGAATGAAATCCTTATATAAAATAGATATGTATAAAAATAAGAAAAAAAAAAACTAAGTCATGTTTCATATCATAAGTTAAATTTGAGTTGTTAGCGAGGAGACACTTTTTTAACACTCATTTCCACTGACAATCAGTATGTCACAGATGAAGGTTTGCAAGTGAAATAGTTACAATAGAAATATAAATTATTGTGTTTCACACTCATTGTGTAACGTTTTTGAAAATGGTGTTTATAGATCGATTTTAAGATATAGAAACACCATTAATACCAGTTATTGATATAGGACTGAAACAATAACAATAGTAATGGCTTCAGTTATGAATACACAAAAAATACATCTAATAAAACTTCTAAGATTGGTATTATTATGATAATCACAAATTAGCTATTAAAACAACTTGATTATCATAAATTTCAATTATTTTTTTGAGTCATTTAGTTTACTAATGGGAGATGCTGAGTTAAAGATTTCTAGATCAATGTCTAGCTGAGGCATATATATAAAAAAAACAGTTTTGTTAACTTAAGGAAATCATTGTGTCCAACTTGAACTTTGGTAAATAAATGTTACTTTTTTCCCTAATCATGTTGTGCTCAGCTTATCATTTTAGCATTTAACATCATTTGATCTCTTGGGTTTCTTATATTCAGTCCAACACATCACAAGCACATTGTGCTGACTTTTCATTTCCATATTCAAATGTCATATGACTTTCCAAGCAGTTGACTACACTAGGGATAATCTCTAGTTTAATAAATAATTGTTAATCATAATTTGTGTATTTATCTTATGGGAATGGTCTCAATGTTGAGAGTAAAAAAAAGTTTAACGCTTATAAATCAAAGTGCAAAAGAAGTAAATAAATTTTATCAACCTGAAATATTAATTCTTTTTATCTATGATAAATTTAATTACTTCTTGAAGTCATATCTTTCTTATATTTTCAGAAATGTTTTAATTAATGACTTTTTTTTTTGTTAAAGTGGCTATTATCCTCAGGACTATTTATTGTATTTAGTGACCCTAAATTTAATCATTTTTTTTTGTAATTACCTTTAATAATACTGAAATTTTTATTATCTTAATATAAGAATGGGGGGGGGTGATTGAGAGGAAAAGTCTATTTAATGAGTTATCTATCTAAACTAAGGCATCAAATTTTAATCAATATAAATGTTATCTAAATGTTTCCATTTCAGATGTAAAATGTTATTAATATGAAGAATCTCTTTTATGAAAAACATTAGAGAATGACATTAAGAAAGGGGAGGGAGTTTCATTTTAATTAAAAGAAAAATCCAATATCATTAAGAGGAGAAAAGATGCCCCTATCAGTCATTATTCTTCTTAAAGACAATAATTTATGTATAATTAATTGTTCGTTAAATCTATTTTTAGTTTTAATATATTTGATTAATGATATTGAAAAGCATTCTATTGAAATTTTTCTTCATATTTTTTTTTTTTGTATAAATCTTAATTACTTTTAATGTAAATTCCTGAACGTATTGTTTTATTTTGATTATTATTAATTCAAAGCTCCTTTGTTTTTTTGTTGCAATAAAGAAAAATAAAATATCTTTAAAAATAGACGATATTATTTTTATATTAATATGTTTTGTGGATTTATTGTGGGAATGAAATATTTTCAATCAAACTTAATCTATAAAATGTTTTATGTTGAATAATGCTAGTAATGAACGATTTTTTTTTTTTCTAAATGTATATAACTTTTGTAAAAATTATTTAAGATTAGAGCTTTATATTTTCATAATCGCCTTGAATTACTTTGAATTATGATTTATCTAAAAGCAATTTTTTTACATAATGTTGAATGCGCACATAAATTAAAAAATAAATTTAATGCAGAGTGCATTAAATAAAATAATATGCACACACATTTGGGAATAAAATTAGAGAAAAATACATTCAAATAATGACAATGATTTAATAAGTCTAAACGACACAACTATTATGTATCTATTTTGGTTATGTATCTATTTTGGTTTTACCTGATATAAAATTTACAACAACAACAACAAAAAAAAAAACGACAGATAATTGCAAACTACATATTTATTATTTTATTTTGATTATATAAAAAGATAGTGATATACGCATTCACTCTTTTCAATCATAACTATGTCTGAATATTTAAAAAATGTAAATTAAAGAGTAGGGAAGGCTATATCATTTTACAATAATAATTTTTGTTTTACAGTTAGCACACTGTCATTAATTAACCAATTCAGAGTAAAGTGGGCCTCTACCCTTTAGTTATATCTATTTATTGATAAATTCTGGCTAACTAACAAGATTGACATCCAAATATTTAGTGCAATATTTAATTTAATATCCAACATACATATTATTGGTATTGTTTAAATAAATAAATTCTGGTAATCATAAGTATCCAATTAACATCTAATAGCAGTAAAATACAGTAGATTTCCAGAGCTGTTGCTGGTTATTCACTGTTCATAATAGAGAAAAGTTCTTGCACTATATCCTTCCAGCAGTCATAAAGTTTAAAGATTTTATTATGAAAGCTTAACATATGCTGATAATTGAATATAGTGCTTCCAATAAGAAGTGACAATAACCAACTCTGTATTTTCAAAAGTCCACCTCTTTACTCTACTCAACATGCCTGAAATTATCACAGCTATCACTTTCATTCATCATCGACCCTACTGACACACCACCTCCACTCTTAAGCCACTGGCTAAGTGACACATGGAAACAGATCATCAAAGCATTACCTTCCACTCAACTCACCCTAGATGGTAAAAGATCCTTCTGGGATACTTACAGGCTAAAATACCCATCTCAAACTTCACTCCCTATCACATTAGGGATCGCTAATAAAGTGTTAATTCATAAAGCAAAACTTCTTTACATTGAAGCCAAGCACATAAACAACATCCTTAAGCTTAACATGGCCTCTCTTCCTACCATTCATTTTCTGGTTGTCAGCAGAGGCTTTATCAAGATTTCCCCTCAATGCCAACTTTGGAAGTTATCTGATAAAACTATTCCACACCTATTTTACATATGCCACACCCTCAAGTCAATCAGAGATTTCATCATTGCAATTGTTTCTTCAGACTCCAAAGATGCTTTATCAGTACAAAACACACTCAAACAAGGAACTTATGCCATGATAAGACTGTCCATTTTTCTCACTTTCTCTTTGTGGTTAACTCAGTGTAAATTAATATTTGGGCTCTCTCAAAGCACAACTCAGCTTATTTTCACCAAACAACTCTCACAAGCCAAAACCAGAGACTCTGCACTTTCACCAGCATGCCTCTACAACGATATCTGAGCAAAGATTACCCTACTGGTCAAATAATCTGGTACCTTGCCCTGATTTCTCACATACCCTAGTTGTCAACAGCTACAAGCTTCTGCCAAGTTCAAATTTGTTTTCTAATTAAATAGCCTCAAGGCTCATACTTGTATTTTATAGCCTAACAAAGTTTATTTAAAAAAACAATTGCTTATAATTATGTAGATGGCTCAGAAAAAGCATAATGAAAGATGTATTAATTATTATTGTATATTAAATGCAATTTATAATAGCTTTGGTGTAATTTTGTTTGGTAAATAATGATAGTTACCATTTATTGAATAATAGAACTTTGGAGCTTAACACAGTGGGAGTGTGATTGATTCTAAAAGATTTCTGGATTAATTTCAAGAAATAAAGTTAACATTATCAGATGTTGTTTTGTTAACATTTCTTCAGAATGAAGTATCTTTTTTATATATTCAGAGTATCCCATCACCCTATTCTTTGTCTTTCATCACCCTTTTTTTTTTTTAGTAAAAACATAATTTTCTAATGAATTATATTGTTCATGACATAATCAAATGAAAAAATTTCAAACTGCAAATTTACTCAATTATTCACTTATTTATTTTCACTGTTTTCCATGATTAACTTAAACGTTTTTCATCACCACCTCAGGTGAAAAGCAGCATCACTTTTGCTATACTAAATTAAGTGTCAATTATTTCCTTACATAGCATTAAGGAAACATTATAGCATTAAACAATTCTCATCTTAGATTTTACTCATGTGAGTAAATTAGAAAAAAAAAAACATTAGATGATTAAAAGTCAAGAGATCTGATAATTAACTTGATTATTATTTTGAAAACGTTATGGTTTTATATAAAAGTTACTGTTGTTATAACTGTTATCTCATTTTGCCATTTTTGCGTACTTATTAAATGACCCTCATATATACAAATGAAATATAATAACTATTTTCCCTAAGATTTATTGCTGGTGTTTATACATATATCATTGTGAAACATTTATAACCTATGACTTGCATATCCATCATAGTTTAAATAGTTATCCCAGTTTTATCTCAGAGGACTATTTTCATTCCCAAGCTTAAAGAGTCAGTGGAATTTTATATGTTTACAAGAACAAAGCAATAAACTAACTTTTCTTATAAATGAAAAATGAAAATAAACCCAAAATATCTTTAAATGAAACTGGAGATAACTGTTTTTTTTTTAAATTCCCTAACAATTTATTTTATATATATTTCTTAGCTGTCAAAATAAAAAAAATCATTTTTCATAGCCATTTTCTATATTTGACAACATAATCTATCATTTTACAAGAAACAAAAAAAAAACAAAACAGAATTTTATATATCTTGATTTTAAAATAATTTCTTAATACTTCTGTATTTAATAATAAAGCCATTCTATTCAATAGCTTTGACAACAGTATAAGTTTTAAAGGAATCTACTTCCTGGAGCTGTGGTAATTTTGTGTAGACATCTTTTTAATAACAAACAGACTATGATGTGAAAATAAATAACAGGAACACTTCAATTTTTATTTATAATTTTTGCCTTTAAAAAAATATGAAACTGCAGCAAGAAAAGAGAGGAAGCAATCTACAAACATTAGGCTCCTAATTTTTCTCAAAAAGAGAAAATGATCAAATTAAACCAAAAAATTAGAATCAATATAAGTGAGATAAAAATGTATTTTAGCAAAATTAAATGCTAAAAAAAAATCTTTTCTAATATTGAAATATCTCTATCCACTCAATAAAAAAAGAAATTAACAGAATATATTTTTATATTTAATATATCGTTATTTTAGCTTCTTATTACTTTTATATTTAATAGTAATAAAAAAACATTTTTCGAAATTGTAATAATTTCATCGGCAATTTTTTAAAAATAGAACAAAAATTACATCTAACTTAAACAATTCAAAAGGTTATATTTAATGCACTTGTCTATCAGGTTTATAACTTGGGGTTCGAGTCATGCTAGGCAAATCTTACATTTTTTTCTCTTCAGATAGCCATCTTACTGCTAATTTATGGAGTCATATAATATTGATCAGTAAATGGATATCTGGGCTATTGTTTACTAGCTGGTAACCGTCATATGCTAATCCAGGTTCATCGGATAAATTTCAAAATGGCTAATTGTAGTAAAGAAAAATATAATCATAAAAATAATGCAATCTTTATCAATGAAGATGAAGTGTATATTTTTATAAGTACTGACTCATAATTTTCTTCCTTCTCTCACCGATTCCGTACAAATGATATAGAATAAACCATGTTACATTTAACATTTTTCATTACTTTAATCAGTCCACTTTAACATTCATTTGATAAACATAGATTAGCCTGTGACCTTTACTTTCTGACTAATATTAGCTAGATACTTGTTCATTGATCAATGCTTTAAATCCAATGTTAATTGTTATAATGAATTACATTGAATGTTCTGGTAATGACAAACAACTATGGATGATGGCGATCAAGTTTTATGATTTGGCCATTGTTGTGTGTTGACTGCTGTGTGCAAGTAGCCAAGAGGTTACTCCAGCAATCAAATAATAGAAATAAATAATATGAATATTCTTATAACCTTTAAATCTCTGAGACTCCCTTTGGGCCTGCAGTGAGGTATGGCATTAGGATTTTGACTCTTTTATTGGAAGTATTTTGTTGCCTTTTTTTCAGCTCATGAACTCCCATTGGATTGCTTTAGCTCTTCTTCTGGATATATTCTATTGCCTTCTTTCTTGATTCTTGAACTGCAGTCTGATTAAACTGATTTAGATTTTAGTGGAATTTCTAGTATGAGCTTCTATTATTCTTTAAATTATATATTTAATTAATAAATTTTCTAAATTCCAAGTATTATCTTTAATTAGAAACATCCAATTACTTAATTTTCTCTTTATCAGAGAAAATTTGTAATTTTAATTCCCTGAGGATTTTTTTTAATTTGACAGCTTAAAATTATTTTAACATTTTAACTTATACATTTTTTTTAAAAACCAAAATGTATATATAGAGCACTCCTGCTTACTTTGGAGAAAAATGATTTTTCTTTCAAATCATATAGTTTTTAGCTAGGTAGCTTCTGCAATCTTTGAATTTATATCTTTTCGTTTTAAGATGACTTCCCTCATGTATGATCTTTTATTGTATTTTTGTCAACTGTCCATCCTCAATCCTTCTTTTTCTTCTTCAGTCATTTTGTCAGTTTTCTTTCCTTCATTAAACTCTTGACTTAATCCTATATAGGAGGGTAAACTATTATTTGTTACTCACTGCTTTATGTGATTTGTATGGTGACAGAATAATGTGCCCACTTCTCTTAGAGTACAGTTTTATTTGAAAGTACTTGCATTAATATATATCACATCCACTTTTTCTTTAGGGAATCTTTGACCCAAATGTTTTGGCATACTGTCAATTCTTTGAATTCACCTATAACAGACTTTTAGAATCAAGTTGTGGTAATAGTTTGGTTCTTAGGTTTTGGCCCAGTAACTTTTCTGCTTGTGAAATCCCTGTTGTTGGTTCATGTGTAGAGAGCTGGCATAGCATTGCTGTGTAAAGAACTTCTTGAACTTGCAGATAGTTTGATTTGTTATGGGCTTGCTTTAACTGGTTTACAGTCTCTTTGGATAGTCCATTTGCCTCTGAAAGGTAATGTAAAGTACAAATGTGTCTGCTACCTCACTCCAATTTATTCTGAGGCAAAACCAGAAACAAAAAATCTCTTCAAGAGTTGATATTGTTTTGTTGAACCATGCACTTTTTATCAATCTATATTTTACCCAGTTTGAATATATATTAATCATAATTAAAAATAGATGACCTCTAAATAGCCCTCTTCGGATTTGTTGCCAAAGTTTAGTTTCAACTGGCCATCAAGTATATGTTCACAGTTTCTGGTTTGCATTTAATTGTAATTTTCCATATGATTTTATGGTGTTTTCAATGCATTTATCTATTTCTGGCTACCATACAGAGATACATACTAAACTCCAGCACATACAATTCCTAGAGGTCCATTGTAAACCAATTTCAAACCCTCTGGCAATCTTGAATTGATATGATGACTCAATCATCTATCAATATGCATCCATTATTTATTGACATTTAGTCTCATAATATACACAATTCCATTGGAAGCTTACTGAATTGTTTATTTGGTCATCCATTGCATATCAAATTACATAGTAGTTTATATCCATCAACTGTTTTAGTCCATCTTGCTACCATCTTGTTATTCAAAACATTCAAAACATTTCATTCCCATATATCTATACAATTTATGAAAATCTGTACCATTATAATTTTTTTTGTTATCATCTGGTATTTGGTATAGTGTTTCAGCATGTGTTATAAGACTTTCTTTTCTATACTCAAGTGTATAATCATATCCAGATAATATTTAAATCCAATGTAACATGCATGAACTCGAGTGATTACATAATTGTTTTGATCTTGAAAAATTTTCCAGCAATGGTTTATGGTCAGTGATAACTGTAAAACCTTTTGATCCCAAAAATGATTGTTAAGGTTTCTTTATCTACTTGGCTGTAATTTTGTTCCATCAAGAAGATTATTGAAGCATAAGCTATGGTTCAATCACCTTTGTCTGTAGTGTTATTTACTACTACTCCACATTATACTTAAATGCATCAGTGGTTAGTCTTACTTGTGAATTAGTAGGTCATCTGATGTCAGCAAACATTTTACCCAATAAATGCATCTTTATGGATTCCCAGTTCCACTTATGCTTTTTGTCTAATAACTCATATATGTTAGAGATATGGGCTTTTTCTTTAACAAAACATTCAAAAAGGCCTAATTTTGCATTTTTAATGGATAAAATATTTCAAGGCATTAGTTTTTTACCACTACTAAATATTATATGTCCTAAAAGTTTAATTTATAACATATTCCAAATACATTTTTCTTCATTTAATTTAGTGCCTAATTTTGCAAGCTTCTTACAAACTTCATGCATCTACATCTGAAGTTCTGTCTCTGAAGTAAGATGGCCATTATTAAAATATCATCAAAGTAAGTTATCAGACCATTCATCCCTCAGAGTAGTTGTTGTATGTTTGATTGGAAATATTTGGTGCAATAGTAAGCCTGAGTGGCAATCAATTGTATTTGAATAGGCCAAAATGGATAAGTTAGTGTTAAAATGTCTGCTAAATTTTGTAGTTCCCTCAAGTGTGGCTAAAACTTCACACATATGGTACTGTATAATTACTGTTATTTAGAACTGAGTTGACTTTTAATATGGTAATCACTATAGATATATATACTGCCATCTGACTTGGTAATGACTATTATAGGTGTAGCCCTTTCAGAATTTTCCATGTGTTAACATTCCTTTATTTAAAACAGGCATAGCAAGCATAAGAAATAGTGATCTGTGATGTTTAGTGGTTTAACACCTTTATTTGGAAATTTTTACAATGCACTGTCAGTTTTTCTCTTTGTGCATATATACCTTCTGTGGTTTGCATAGCAAAGGTAAACTACAGCAAAGGTTTTACATTCTCTTTCAGCTATATTTCAACTTTTTTTCTGATTTCCCATATGCCCTTTTTTAACAATGGCAGTAGTGTATTGAGTATTTGTTTCTTGATCATAATGTTTTTCAAATATTTATTTTGATAGATTTAAACCAGTTTCTTCCAATTATAGGTTGTTGTTTTTTTACCAAATAATATATAATAAAAGATCAACAGTATTACCAAAATTGTTTGTACAATGTGTCCATTTGTCTTTTGCTATCACTTTTGTTTTTTGTTTTTTTATTGTAAAGTTATAATATTTCTTTCTGATCTTTTTATGCTATTAAGGATATTCTAGAACTGCTGTCAATTTCTATCACAGCAGGCTGGTCAAATATTTTAACTGACAACATTGATTATTATTTACAGTTTTCATATTTTTAATTTCTGCTTGTTGATTATTAATGGTAATTGGTTTGTTGAATTTAAATTTTCTCCCACTTTTAGGTTATTTCTTCATACTTCTTATCATGTGACCTATTTTCCACAACCTTTACATTTTTCGTTTTCCAATTAGACATTCCAGCTATGTGTTCAGACTTCCCATACCTGTAACAATTGATTTTCATCATTTTTGTTAGCTTTATTTGTTTTAATGATGTTTACTTGACACTATTGTACTATTGCTGCAACATGAAACTGTTTTGGTTGCTCCATAGCTGCTTTGTGTGTGAGACCAATTTTGATTGCTGTTTGTATATAAGGTTATCATCAACTGTCAATAGCTGTTCTTGAAGCCTCCTGTAAGACATGCCACACAAAAATTGTTGTAGCAGCACTTCTTTTAAATAACTTCCAAAAACACAGTTTTCCATTAATTCTTGTAATATAATATCAGATTCATGAGGATTATCATCTATATTTTATCTATGATTCTGAAAATGGTGATGTGCTACATATTTAGTGGGTTTGTGTCAAAACATTTTTTAATATAACCTATAATTTTAAATATTGCAATTCTTCAGATTTTTTGGGGTTGCATAGATGATTTACTATTTGAATTATGTCTATGCCCATAAAATATAATTTCTTTGATATTGTTTATTAAAAAGTGTTTTTCTATATGGATTGTATTCTGACCCTCTATGCACATCAAATTCTTCAATATTACCCTCTGCCATAATTTAGATTAGAAATGGTATCACTTAATAATTTACAAATTTCTGATTACTATTTTTTCTTATGTTTAAATAACTTTTGATATTTTAATGTTTTGTAGAACCATGTAAATTTATTTTTAGTATTAATTAGAAGATTCTCAGAAATTCCAATGGTCAGTCAACTGCACCAATTCTTGTATAGTGAGTTGATGTTTGTGATAGTCTAAGAAATTACTCCAGCAATCAAATAATAAAATAAATAATGCAAAAGGGATTACAAATTTTTTACATCTTTGAGACTCTGTTTGGACCATTGGTGGAGCACTGTACTACAATTTTGATTCTAGTGTTGGAAGTATCTTGTTGCCTTCTTCTTCAGTTTTTGTACTACCATCGGGCTGCTTTAGCTTTTCTGCTGGATATATTCGGCAGCCTTCAATGGCTCTTGAACTTAAATCCGACTAAACTCATTTAGATTTTTCTTTAATTAGAGATATCCAATTATGGATGTAATTAGTTTTCTTTTTATCTGGTAAAATATGTAACTATATTATCCAAAAATCTATTGAATCCTCTGCTTTTAGGAAAAAAAACATAACATAAACATGTAAAGATATAGCAATAATAAAAAGCAAAGTAAATGCTCCAGATTCTTTAAAAAATATATAGTGTGGGAACGGGAAAAGACAATACCATCAACAAAATCATTTTTTCCCCCATATGTCATAGCATCAGCTGGGATGCGAACCCATACCCGTCTGCAACCAACTACTTGCTTGCAAGGCGGGTGCGATGACCTCTCGGCTAACAACGCTTGACTAATGAAACTTTTAACACTTTTTTATTTACAGTCTACCTAGCAATATCTATTTATTTATAGTTAGGTTGCTACATAGATTAAATGTGAGACAGCATTCTAAATGTACAATATTCTTGCTCAATCTTCAGATCACTGGAAGCATTTCTAAATTTCACTCAGTTCAAACTTTAGATAGGTTAATGAGGTAAACTCAATAGTATAAACATTTTTCTTATTATCACTAATATAATTTTATATTTTAACAAAATAAAAATTTGTTCTCAATGAGTAAATACAATTTTGTAGACTTTATTTAATAGTTTTGCCATTTTTTAAAGACTTCTTGCTGAAACTGTAGACATTTTCTTGATGTCAAACACAATAAGACAAAAAATTGTAAAAATTTACAAAAGTTGTTCAAATTACATTTATATTACTCCAGTCTATTATTATAAGCCTAAATATTTTCAGGCAGCTAGTATTATAATATAAAAAAACATTGTTGGTTGGAGGACTATAAGCTTTCCTGACAATGTTCATAATCCAGAAACAAATATGGAAAAATAAAGAGGACAACACTGGAGTAGATTCAATATGCACTAATAACTATCATCTCTACCAAGCTTATAATATATAGCAAAAGAGCATAAATAAACTATCTCTAACAAAAATATTATAGATATTAAATGTGAAATATGATAAATCATAATAAGTAATGCCAAGTATGGCTTTATTAAAATTAGGCAATGAATAATAAGCACAAAATAAATAATAGAAACATTCATCTACATATTCAGTATATAACATAACAGTCTACCATTATAAATAAATAATTTACATATAAAAATTGAACTACACTCTAATTTTAAAATATGCAAATGTGGTAAATTACTATTAACTTAAATAATTCAACATATAGCATATAATGTGAAAATAATACACACATATAATAAAACATGGTATGCAAAAATCATAAATACAAATAAAATTCTTTTTTTTTTACCAACCAATAAATAGTAATATAAAGTCCTTCTGTTTTTTTTCTTTCCTTAACTGTTGTACCAGAATATAAATAGGAATATGGCTGGCATAAAAATGTTGTGGACATCAAACATATTCATTATATAATATAACCATTACATCAAAATCAATAATACAACTATGAAATATGAAAGTGTTTTTTGAATATCCTTAATAAAAAATTCAGAAAATATGCTAACAAGTAATAAAACAAATTTATGGATAATCATTAAATATATCAATGGACTTAAATTACTATGATAGTTTTTTTATTATTTTGCAATAAATATGTTCTTAACATTTAAATTCAGTTTTTTTTTCAAAAATTAATCCACCAAAAGAATTATCTTAATTTGTTGTAATAAAGAAATTATTTTGCAGGAGAATGCTTTTCTAAATCACAGTTATTCAAAATCACAAAAGTATTTGGCAAGAGAAAATAACATTTCCCAATGTCATATTTATAATCACAGTGATCTCCATAGTAAGGCTCAAGGAAAACAAAAACTTGCAGGATTTAAACATTATTGTGGGCACGTATACAATATTTAAATTGACAAAAGTTAAAGTTTATTTAAATATAATGTCATTTTGACAGGTATATTTTATTTCCATTATAAAGTAAAAACTTTTAAATTCTTCATAGTACTTATTAAGCTGTTTAATGTAATTTGATTTTGTAATAACCTGCTTTGAAAATGATTTCTCTCTTCCAATGGGAGCTAACAGTCATAATAAAGAAATTATTTTGTGCTGTTATATTTAGGTAAATATTACTTAATATAATAATGTGCATTTAATAAAATTTATAATGTCTTATTAGAATAATGGCACAAATAAATTGTTATTGATGTACAAAAACTATTATTAGTTTAATATCCTTTAGTAGACTTTAACAATTTTTTTAAATGTCTGATAAGGTATAATATTTATAGAAAAATATAGTTTTTATCCTGACTTAAGTGTCTTTTGATAAAAGTAAATAAATTCTGGATAATATTTAATATGAAATTAGTGTTTTAAATAAAATATCAGGATATTATTAAGACTTTCAGTATCATTATTGATATTAAGAATTTTAAATTTATTGTGACAAATTTAAATTTAAAACAGACATTTTGCATGGCTTAAAATTAACTACCTCTTGCATTATTATAATGGAAAAAATAATAACTTTTGAAGTTTTCCAATGCAACAATTTAAAAGATAACATTTTAAACATTGTATTAATTAAATGGCATAACAATTAGGGCTAGCAGATATAAGGATTTTGGTTCCATCGATGTTTCAATTCAGATAATTGTGCCTAGATATAGTTCAGCCTGACATACTTAAGCTCAAAAACAAAATTTAGAGAAAATTACATTTTAAAAATTTAAATGGAGGTTTTTAAATTCAACTGCTACAAATAAAATAAAATTTAAAATAGATAAAGGATTTTAAACAGGTGACAATATCACCTATTTATACTATTAGTCATGTGACCCCTTACAAGACTTGTGATTAATCTTTTAACCATTGCACCCTTTCCTAATTAGTTTGAATCCCTGATGTATTGTAACTAGTGAAAGTTGTTATGTAAAATTTAACTAATTAATATTCAATTTAATAAATATTAATAAATCAACTTTTTGTCCAGAGAATTATAAAAAGATATTTAAATACACTTCCAGGTTGCAAATAAAATAATTACTAAAAATTACAGACAATTGAAATTTACATTATTTAAATGAAACAAATATTACAAATAATATTTAACATATTTATTTTGTATTGTTTTAACTGGGACAAGTTTCAATAGAATAATTAAATCATCCTTGAAAAGTAGACATTGAATAATATTTTAAAATAAATAATGTTAAAATTTAAAACTTTTATTCACTTATTTTTTTTAGACATTCAACAATCTATTACTTTAAAATTCTATTTTTAATTATTAGCTAATCCTTTCTAAGTAAATAAATTTAAAATATTTACCTAAAAAATTGTTTTAAAATTAAAATATATTATAGCTTTGATATATGTACCAGCAAACCAAAATATAAGAATTGAATCTGTTTTCAAAATCTTAAAATTAATACAAACTTTTTACACATTTTAAATAATTAAATCATAGCTGAATTGACATTATTAACTTTTAATGCATTATTTATCCTCTATATTACCTGCTATTAAAAGTTGAAAACATTAGCATGTTAAACACTTATTTAAGCTTAAAATAGGTTGTGTAAAAATTATTTTACAACTCTAGAACCTATAAAATATTTCTATAGTAACATTTCTGTGAAAATTCTAACATTACAAAGCACTAATAAGCATCTATCCATGACAAAATAAAACTATATAAGTTATTTTAGATATGTTGGCAGAAAATTTGACTTGAACTTTTAACTTCAGTCAAAGCTAAGGTTAGAGTATTTATAATTTTTTAGATAGTCAACCCACAAATAGTCAAGTTTAAAAGTTCACTTATTAGATAATAAATTAGAAGAATCTTGCAATTATTAAATCAAGATTAAATATCTTTATTCTAATGAATGTTGATATAAGAAATGCAAAAGCTATCAGTAGTGTTGAATAAGATACTGGTTTCTCTACTGGTGGGAATAGTGTTTGGATATTTAATAATACTGTAAATTAAAAAAAAGGCTTTGATTTTTGTTTTTTCACTTTAAAATATAATTTTTTTCTGACAAAACAAAAAAGATAAAATAATGAAATGGAATTCATCACATATTTCTTAAAAATGTATCAGTTAAAACATATTAAAAAAATAAAAGAAGAATAAAGTATAAGGAAAATAATTTCATACTGAGTACTATAAAAAGCATCTCTCCAAAAGACCCCAATTCAAAATTTTCACAATTAAAAAAATATAAAATGTTATAAATAATTTCATACTGAAACCACAAAATATTGCAGTTAAATCAATAGTCAAATATTTCCAATGCTGTGATTATTTTTTATTCATGGTATCTGCCTTAATACAGAATTTTCATTAAATAAAATGGTAATGAACTTAAGAATCTTCCACAAATATAAATTTGTGAACTGATAGTATTTGATCATTAGCACAGCCAGTCATTGTAATTTAAAAACAAAACAAAAAACAATTAAAAAAACAATCTTTGGCTTCATTGTTCTCAGGTTCTTAAGAAGTTCAAGCACCATACATGCAAGTATAAGAATTAATCCTAGAACTTATACCAAGTCAAACACTCAACTAACTACCCCAAACCATAAAAGGTACCCAAATGCAAAGAAAATGCTACATAAAATGACTTTTAAACATTTTTGTGGGAATTTCCAGTCACAAGCATTAAAAATTACAAAATACTTATAGTGAACATTAAAATCTGCATTATCCTAAAAATAATATTTAAACATCTTAAGAGCACTATCTAATACTAATCAATACATGCCATATCTGCTAATAATATTGGCCTGAAAAATCTAACTCCATATTACAAGTATTGCATAAGATTAATGTAGAGATATTGAAGACTTACAGATCATGATGATGATGATGACGAGTATGATGAAATTCCTCAATTCTGAGTTATGCCACTTTAATCAAAAAATAGAAAAACATAATATTCAGTCTATTTAAGCCAATAAACATCACATGGCTACCATCTCTTATGCCAGAAGGCTTATGCATAAAATCCCCATGCAATATCCCCAGACTAGTCTGGGGATATTGGGTAAATAGGCACTAGATGGGGATTTTATGCACAAGCCTTCTGGAATCCATTGATTACTCTAGCTTGCTGTGTGTGGCAATATATATAGTGAATTTTGCCTGTTTTAACAACAGTTATACACAAGCATAAGATATGGTAGTCATGTGATGTTTATTGGCTTAAAACCAATCCTGCCTAATAGGATAGTGGTGGCTATGGTTATTAAAGAACCAAAGACCCCAAAATATATGAGTACTGAACTGGGTTCAGACCATATGACTATATAAGCTAATGGGCTTGTATTGAAAACATTGTTTTCAATTTAAGACTCATACTTTTGTAGTTAAATGGAGATAAAAGGTGGTTGCTGGAGGAGTGCATTAGACCCTAAGATCTAGGTGCAGTGCTCTCAGATCCATGTCTCCTCAGTGATGAATGCCACAGGCCAGAAACTAATCTGGGGATATTGGATGAGTAGGCACTAGATGGGGATTTTATGCACAAGCCTTCTGGAATCCATTGATTACTCTAGCTTGCTGTGTGTGGCAATATATATAATGAGTTTTGCCTGTTTTAATTCAGTCTATTTGTTGTATAAAGTTTCATTTATCACTAATAATTGAATTATCTATTTTACAATCCATTATATTTAAAAAAAAAATTTGATTGTTCTAATTGTCCAATAATGTTTCTTTTCTTCTTCCTTCCCAAACTTACCTTTTCACTAACATTTTTGATTCCTAAATATCATTCTTATTTTGATACCAACTCAATCACTTTTATATAATCATATCCACTACTATTTTTTCTTCCTTGTTTATTTGTCATTTATTTATAAATTTTTATTATCTTGGTTCTCTTAACAATCTGTTTCAGAAATCCATTTAATTTTAAATATTTTATCTTTTAATTCACTATCCACTTTTTTTCATCTATAGAAAAATACATTTTAAAAATGACTTACAAATCATGACTCTGACTTTATAAATGATGAACTCACTTCACAATATTGAATTTACTATATCAATAATATTCCTGCTATTTCCACCATTTTTCATACTCCACCTAATAAAAGCTTTTTATCTATCTGGTTTGTTATTTATTGATAAATAGCTCTTTTTCCATTTTAACAGATATTTTGCTTATTGCCATTAATTTATTGTGAGGTCACTTTTATATTTGTAGTAAGACGTCTGAATACATAATTCTGCAACTTTTCCATACAGAATGATGATAACCTAGATCATCAATCAAAAATAGATCATTGAAGCATATTCCTCAGCTGGTATCTCTAGTTCCAGTCTCTCACACCACATTTCCAGATTTAAGTTTATATAGATTTTAAATAGCATCCTGGAGATTGGACATTCCAGAAATAATTCTTTATTTGTTTCAAAGAGCTGAGGAAAAGTAATGCCACATTTGATTTTACTAGTGTCTAGTACATAACTGAGTTGTTTAAATAAGACAGTTTATTGCTTAGGAGGTCATTTATAATATTTGAATATTAAAATAATAAGTTAAGTAAAATTACATTAATCAATTAAATAGTTGTTTATTTTCTTTCTTTACTGGGGTATAGAAGCTTTTCTTTTTTTTTTTAGTAAGATAGTGCTGAGCCACATAGTTTGGTCACTGATTTTTATGTTCAGTCTATAAAAGTCAACAGAACCAAAATCTGTGCAGCAAAAAAATAAATAAAAATATCTTTTAAATATCTCACTACAGTACAAGAACCTCACAAAAGCTCTTTATAGATTTTAAGAAAGAGAAGGCAGTCATCACAGGATTTTTCCCTTACAAATTGCTGGATGTTAGGGTTTGATATATTATCTATTTTTGTTTTACTCTCTAATTAAAAATTATTAGATACCCACATACTGAACAATATTGGATAGTTAACAATAATGATTATAATCAGGCTAACTGAAAGAAAAGTATGAAACTTGCTGAAAAAATTTTCAAATTTACTCAGCCCAAAAGAAACCTAAGGACTTAGATATAACAGTCAGATATACAATTGCATTATGAGTATCTTCAAAAAAATGTTTATATAGAAAAATGTAGTAGTTCAAAACATACAAAAAATAATCATTATCTACCTTAAATAATTAAAATAATGAGAAATACAGAAAATGTGTATGTGATAAAAAATACAAAATTAGCTCAATATATAGCTTTTAATTGCAATATCTGTGATGATATCCAGACTTTACAACTCATTTTCAAGTATTTTCTGAATGAATCCAAAAACTGCAACATTCAGGATGAGGATAAAAAACAAAAAAAAAATATTTTTTTTTATTTAATCTTAAAGTGATTCATTCAATTTTGTTTCACTTCTGTGTTTTCAAAAATAAAATTCAGAAAGTACTTTTGAATTACAAATGTCCTGTTTAGTTTAGATAAAGAAAAATACTTTATTTTATATTACATGTTTTTATTTACCATGCACTAAAAAGCAAAAGAAAAAAGTTTTTTTCAACTCTAATGGGAGTTTCTAGACTTATGAAATAAAAGAATGGGAAACATGAGGTGCTGAAATTAATTAAGACAATTCCTTGTTATGAAAAATATGGATTGACTTAATTAATTTCTAGACCCCCATGCTTTTATTTCAAGTTAAATCCAAAATCCCTATTGTGGATTAAAGAAACAATTATTTTTTTTTTGCATTTTATTGCAAAGTAAGTAAAAATGTTTAATATAAAAAATGTGTACCTCTATTTATCTTTAGCTTTTAGTCATGATCATAGTAAATAAAAATGTAAAAGAATATTGTACTTTAAATCAACTTGACACTTATAGTTTATATATATATCACTAAATATTTTTGTTAGATGCTATATGTATATTCCTTATGTACTTATTATAGTTAATATGTGTACGAAATTATATATATGTATAATAAATAATTAAGTCATTTCAAATATAAAAATATCTGTTTAAGTGAAAAATGTTTCATATTTTATTTTTGATTAGAAATTTATATTTTTTTTTAAGAAAACAGCATACTAAAATTATATTACAAATGAACTTCACTTAATACATATGATTTTATTTTAAATTGATTTGGCACATAGTTTATATATATATATATTGTAACTGGATCCCCATAAAACACCTTTATTACTTCGGTTGTAATAATTTCCTGATGAGCATATTCTAGGAAGGAACCATCAATTGGCTTTCCCCAATATGGATATCACCCCCCTACAACAATAGTTCCTGCTTATCAGAGGATGTAGCACCATAGAGACTGGAAATACTAGAAATTTCTGTGTTTGGTTAGAGTTCCATCTCACTACAACCTGACTTACCTAGGTCTAGTTATGCCAGACATAGCTCAGGAGGCATGGAATTCTCATGAACAAGTGCAATGAATAACAAGTGATGCAAAAAACTGGAATTGAACAACTGAAATTAATTTTAAGTAACAATAGTTTTATTAACAATGATATTAGTAAGTCCTTCCAATAAAGTTCATCCTTTATTTCAAATGAAGGCTCATTTTAATTTATATTGTGTGAAAAAGTCAAAAGATCTTTTATCAAGTAGACATCTACCATTACCGCATGAATATTTTTAACTATTTGTTCCATATCTGTATATCCCTTTTAGGTAAATAAATAGGTAAGATGAGCAATTCCAGATTAGTGAAGCTTCTATAATTCAGTCAAGTATAGATGTGCATTTATACACATAAGTCTCATTATTTTACTCATACACAATCAATATGCATGTAAGCATTTGTAATTCATATAGTACTTCATTATTCTTAAATTTATCACAGGTAGGTAAACAGGTAATATAAGCAATTCCTGATTTGTGAACTATTTATAATCCAGTCAAGCAATTCTGAATTTTTGGACTATTTATAATCCATTCAAGTATAAATGTGCATTTATACACATAAGTTTCACTATTTTATTTAGACACAACCAATATGCATGTAAGCATTTGTAATTCATATTGTACATCATTATTTTTAAATTTATCACAGGTAGGTAAACAGATAATATAAGCAATTTCAGGTTTTATATGCATAAGTTTCATTATTTTATTCATACACAATCAATATGCATGTAAGCATTTGTAATTCATATAGTACTTTATTATTTTTAAATTTATCACAGGTAGGTAAACAGGTAATATAAGCAAACATGCATGTAAGCATTTGTAATTCATATAGTACTTCATTATTTTTAAATTTATCACAGGTAATATAAGCAATTCCGGATTTGTGGACTATTCATAATCCAGTCAAGTATAAATGTGCATTTATAATTTTTATTTAATTATTCTAATATATAGCACACATATTTATTTGGTCTGCCACAGACATATATTTCTACACATAAGTTGATCAGCAGTTTCATTTATAATATTAATTTAATTATTCTAGTATATAGCATGAATATTTGTTATTTGGTCAGCCACAGACATATATTTCTATACATAAGTTGATCAGCAGTTTCATTTATAATTTAGTTAGTTATAGTTATATGTAATAACTCAGCATTTCTAATTTTTCCAGGTATACTTTTTTGTATATCAGCAATATAAATAGTTATAAGTATTCATTTTTAAATTATTCTAATTCAGATGTATCTGCATATAAGAAGTTAATCATTTATGATTTACCTTATTAAAATGCCTTTTGATTATAGATATTTAAGACATTTATGTATTTATAATTTATCACCAATAAAATGTATTTTCACATAGCTATATACATAATTTATTTTAAGAAAGATTTTTTTTTATAAACACATATAAGTATTGAATATTTCATGAAATTGTTACCTTCATTTTATTTGGTTTGTGCCTTCACTTCAGGTTACTACTGCATTTCAAAAAGAGGTCACTTTATTTGAGTTGAATGGCTTTATTTACTTTCCATGATGTTCACTCAGGCAGGTCTTAGAGATTCATGGCTATGGACAAAGAGAGGAAGCTATTATGATTAGCTTTCTATCTTTATGATTTCCTTATTAATATTTTCTTTTTTCATCATTAGCAATGTGGCTGTAAATATTATATTCCAAGGTGACTAAAATCAGTTGTCAACTAAACAGTTAACTTTTTAACTCTTTCACTTTTCTTACTTTTTAACTCCTTTTAAAATAATAAAAAATCCCCTCTGAACTTCAAATTCAATTATTTATACCCTGATCTCTGGATTGATTCAGTAGTACTCCCACTATATCTGATTTGTTACACAGCTTTCATTTAAGACTGAGTGCTTTTCTCTTCTTAAGGATTGGGCCACTACTTTTAGCAGGACAGATAAAGAATCATGAGGATTAAGCCATGTTTTTCAATTTGATAACTTTGCCTCAAACAAATTTTCTATTTTGTACAACAACATCATGTCAAAAATTAAAATGTAATATTTTAATAAATGCCAGCTTTAAGTAAATACTTAGAGACATATTTATATCATAATTTAAAATTATAAAATCAATAATGTTGGTTTATCTTTTTTTTTTCAATTATAGAAAATAATGATTTTTTTTTAACTTTAAACATTTTTCTTTATTTTTTATTTTTTTTAAAAAAAATAGGATCAACTTCTTTCATGTACATCTGCCTTTTTTAGGAGGGAGGGTAAAATGAATCTTAGAATACACACATGAAACAGAGTTTCTGTTTATACATATATCACTAGATATTTTTGTTATAAGTTAATATGTATATTTCATGTATATATCATATTAGTATGTGTACAAAATTATATATGTGGTTAATAAATTATTAAGTGACAAAATATGAAAATATTCTTTTAATTGAAAAGTATTTGTCTTTTTTGCTTTTGATTGGAAATTTTTTATTTTTATTTTTTAAAAAAAGCTTACTAAGACTGAACTTTATTTAATATATATGATTTTGGCATTTATAGTTTATGAATATGAGTTGTCATTATGTTTTGGATTTGTAGATTATGAAAAAGCATTTGATTCTATAAACCTTTCTTCATCAATTAAAGCCTTATATCATCAAGGTATAGATCCAGGATATTGTCATATTTTAAAGAATATTTATAAAAATGCAACAGCAACAATTAGATTACATAATGATACTGGGAAAGTTAACATTGAGAAAGGTGTAAGACAAGGTGACTCCATATCTCCAAAACTTTTTACAGCAGTGCTGCAAGAAGTATTTTGTGGATTAAAATGGGAAACTAAAGGAGTGAAAGTAAATGGAGATTATTTAAGTCATTTAGATTTTGCAGATGATGAAGTTGTTTTTGAAAATAATGCTTCAGAGCTGCAGGAAATGTTGCAGGAGTTATCAGATGAAAGTAGGAAAGTAGGACTAAAGATAAATGTTAAAAAGACTAAAGTAATGTTTAATTGATTTGCAAATAGGAAAATAAAGATTGATTATGATGAATTAGAAGAAGTTAACAGTTACAAATACCTTGGTCAGATTATTAATACAGATGGAAACATAATGGAGGAAATTAATCATACAATTAAACTTGGTTGGAGTGCTTTTGGTAGAAATAACTTGATACTAAAAAGAAATATGCCTATGTGTTTGAAAAGGAAGATTTTTAACAAATGTGTTTTACCAGTTCTTACTTGTTGTTCTGAGACTTGGACACTTAATAGAAGAGCAATACAGAGACTTCAGGCCACTCAAAAAAGTATGGAGAGATGTATGTTGGGAGTAACAAGAAGAGATCGAAAACACAATGTATGGGTAAGAGAACAAACACGTGTTACTGACCTCATTGAAAAAATTAAAAGATTGCAGTGGAGTTGGGCTGGACATATTGTTAGAAGAGATGATAATAGATGGACAATTGAAATTTTAAACTGGATTCCAAGAGATTGTAAAAGACCCAGAAAGAGACCACATGTGAGATGGATGGATGAAATAAGAAAGTGTGCCGGGGTGATGTGGAGAAAAGAAGCTAAAGATCGGAGAAGATGGTTTAAACTTGGAGAGACCTTCATCCTGCAGTGGATTGATAATGGTTGATGATGATGATATATCACTAGATATTTCTGCATTAGGTAACTGTATATATTCCTTATGTATATACCTTTATCCCACTTAATAAAGACAATTGGATCCCTAAAACTTATTAAGCAAGAATAATGCATAAAGAACAAGTAGGTATAATGAGCTTCTATGGAAATAAATTTGGCTGGTTCCCCCAACTAAAATTGCATTATAAGCTGTTAACAAACTATTTAATCTAGTACACATAATTAAAATAATCTTTAATGCACATTATATGCTCATGTAAACAGAGCTATATGTGTTATGCAAGTATGCACTTAAAATGTGTATGTATGTATGATAAGGCAACTTACATCTCTGTAAGAAAAACACTTATCTTAAATTGTTCTTTCCAGTGATCCATTCATCAATCATAATTATCTAATTTTTTGAATCATGAATTTTCTTATTCTAAGATCCACTGTTTCCATCTAAATTCTTTCATGATATTGGGTTTTTGGAGGAGTACACCAGATGATGGATGATAATCTAGAGAAAGAGTTTAGAATGAATAGTTCAGGTTTTTTTTTTATATGGAATGCTATAATTTTGGAAAGTTTCAAATACCTATGATGGTTTAAACACTTTGTTCTATTTTGTTTTGGTTTTTAAAAATAGTGATGATGGTAAACATGAATAAAATCATAGAAGAACAGATATTATGATTTTCTTCTCTTTCTAGTTGATTTAAGATATTTATTTCCATTTACAAGCTCAGAAATTTTCTTTATTTTTTCATGGTTATGTTCGTTTCAGCCATGACTCTAATTGAAAATGTAAACAGAATTTTTAGAAAAAAATATTTCTTTTAACTGTCCAAAAGTACAGCAAAATAGATGAGATAAAATAAACAAGCAGGTAACAATTTTTAGTCTTTTTCTGCACAACTGTTTCTCGTTGCCTTGCAAAAAAATTCATACTGAAGTTCTGTATATTATATTACTTAGATGAAATTATTTAGAATTTTTTAAAAATGTTAAAAAAACAAATTATTTAATTGATTATAAAAACTTGTTATTTGTTATTAGTGTAAAAATAGTGAAATTAGTGTATTGCACATTGTCTAAACTACTTCAAAACAAAATATCTACTGACATATTTAAAAAATGTATCTAATGCATTATGTGCATATTGAAATCAATATTTAAGGATTTTTTTACAATATGTATTATGCAGATCTAAATAAAAACCACTTCATAAATTATATAAATATGTACATTAGCTGTGATTTTTTTTTTGTCAATATATGTCACATTTTAATAAGTGGGATAGACATGATCCTTGAAATAACTTATTTTTTTATTATTAATGCAGACAAACTATTTAAATAATTATTAAAGGTATGGATCTTTATCATTTTATCTGTACACAATCTTGCAAAAGTTTTTAAACAGTTTTAAACTGAATACAATTTTTTTTTTTGATTCTTCATTTTTCTACATGTGCGATAATGTTGTAAGATGTTTTAAAATCAAACTATTTTTAATTTAGATTTGGTAATTTTTGATCGTACAAATTTCATTATTATGAAATCATTTCTTTTTTCAAAATAATTAATTATGATAATAAATTACAATACAATGAACTGTTATTTTGGCCATAAGCAAAGTGATTTAGTAAAAATTTTAATCCATAAAAGTGAGTAACTAAAGTGTACAGTTTTTAAACTACTGTGCACATTTTAGAATTTAATAT
Organism: Epiperipatus broadwayi; assembly: GCA_028023455.1. Lineage (NCBI taxonomy): Eukaryota > Metazoa > Onychophora > Udeonychophora > Euonychophora > Peripatidae > Epiperipatus > Epiperipatus broadwayi. The sequence goes on along the minus strand of JAQFVV010012635.1, from coordinate 793,783 downwards.
GATTTTAATATATTTGGTTCTAAATACAATTTTGATTATTATACTGAATGAAGCACTTTTTGGAAGGCTTTGTACTCATTAACGATGAAAGTCTTTACTTTGGATATATCATTATTGAACTGGTTGTATTGCAAAGATGCTGGATGAAAATAAAATACTATACATTCATTTATTATATTTTAAGTTTATAATCAAAATATTTGTATACAGCACTAATATTATGTACTGTATTGTATATAAACTCTATACTGTACAGTTTCAGTATAAAATTTTCTATTTTGCTACTGGAGAACATAGTATTAATAACTATCCTATGATGTCATCAAGCTTACAAAATATCCACCAAAATATTTTTTTAAAAATTTCTTTTATGATCATTATAGTGAATAATCAATTATAAGTCAAAATAGTGGGTATAAATTGATGATGATTACTACTGTGAATCTTTGCATAAAGGGCATGTGCTAAGAAACATATAGGTCATATGTATTATATGTACATAATTATAAATGTATATAATAAAGCATTAAGTAACTTAAAATATAAAGATATCCTTTTTGTTGAAAAGTGTTTGACTTTTTATTTTTATTTTTTAAAAATGATTAACAAACTATATTGTAAACTACCTTACTCTATGGTCCACACCAAAGATGATAAGATAATTGAATCAGATATGTGGTTTCTTGTCAACAATACCCACATAATAAATAAAAAAGATTTATGTGTTGCTTTATCACACAAATGGAATATGCAAATCTATCAGTTTACATAGTAATTACTTTTCATGTTCATCCTCTGCTTTCTCTCCCTCACTTACAAATCTGACTTTATCTACTACTATGAGTATGACCTGCCAAGTTGGTGCTAAGTTAAATTAATTTGTAATAGAGTTCATTTTTCTTTTATAGCAAATTGCACTCTATATTCAAATACAAAATAATAAGGGAAGAAATAAGGTTTATCAAGTTAAAAACATTCAGTTATTTATTTATTTATTAGTTATACAATTAGCAACATGAATCACCTTGCACTGTTTTATCATTTTGCTTTTCCTGTTAAAAAAAGATACTGCACCGTTTAATGCAGTGACATATAAAAGAATAAACACAGAGATAAAAACTCTTTGATTACAGCTTAAATTATTATATCTCTTGCTCAAATATATAATTTTTTGAATAACTTACTACATAATTATTTATTGAACATTACATTTCATTATTTTTTAAAAATTGATTTTATACTATTTTCAAAACTATTGGGGGTTATTATAAAAGTGATATTCTAATATCTAGCTTGAATAAAAATCTACATCAAAATTTTATTTGCAGTTTTTAAAATTTATGGCATAGTTATATTATCTGTTAATATTATATAATTTATCATTTTTATATTTATATTATTCTTACCTCTCATGTTATCCTTGGAGGGATGGGGTGATATACTCATTCTTCCCAATTTCTTTTGCCTTAATTTTTCATCATGCAAGTCCTCAGATGCAGTAAACATTTTTCTCCACTAGCTGAGGTCCTGCCTAAAATGTAAAAAAAAATATATTACTCTTGGTAATAATACATATTTTAAGATACATTTATGTGCAAACAAATAAGCACAGAATTATTAGTCATCTACTAAAACGAGTGGGGCTACATTTGAATCCAAAATATCTTTCCCATAAATTTATATTTTTTGTTATCAATAATTCTTGCCTATCATCACTCCCTTTCCCATTACTTTATACAATCATTCTCGATATATCTTTCAGAATTATAAATAAGAACTAAAGTATTTCATGCTGGACTTAAATAATACATTAAAATTTTTTACCAACATGATGGAATTATTTGTACATGTTATAAAAACAATGTGGTCAATAAAAAATATTTGATAAATAAAATTAGATTAGCTAAAAAGTTTAGATATTTTAAAATTTGTTTAAAATAGCTTCCAAAAAAGTGTTGCAAGTAACCTAAACATGGACTTATTCTTCTTGGGCTGAGATAAGACAGTAAAATTATATTTAATTAAGAACTATGTGGACTCAAAATTAAAATGTTAAATAACTCTGAGAGTGATGTACAAATGAATAAAGACTAATTAAGTACAAAATAAGATGGTATGTGAAACAAAACTCATATATATGTGTTTATAATTTTAGACAAAAAAAACAAAAAAACAAATTAAAGTGAATACTAAACAAACATATCACTTAAAATAAAATAAAAATATGTAAGTAGAGGCCCAACTGAATTTATTTTTTAAAAATATTTTTGCATTACTAAACTTATATTTTCAATTATACTTTTTTTAATCTCATCCAAATATACCATTATTTAACAAGTTAATTTGTTCTTCTATCCTTTTTTTAATGTGCTATCTCTCCTCCAAATAATGATTCATTTCCAATAAAAAATTTAACAAGTACTTTTTCATATCCAACTTTAATGGCTGCAGAACAGAATTTTACCTTATTAAAAGACTGGTTAACTTCTGAACTCTCCTTTTTATTACATTGTTAATTTCTCTGGATCAGCTAAACCGATTCTTTTTTACTGTCATTTTTATAACTTCTTGCACAATTACATTCCTAATTTTTTTATTTTCCCATCTATCTTTACTAATAAATCTGGGGGATTTGAACTCAGACTCCTTCACTATCCACACTATCTCATACCCCTGATATGCATGGCCACACACATGCAGAAAAGATAAATAATCACCAATAAACATTTCATGCTAAACCAGCACTCATCAGTTGGTCCAGGCTACCATTTACCATACATATATATATATAATCAGTGCTTAGTATTATATACATGTATGAGGGATGGCAGTCTAGACCAACTGCTGAATGCTGGTTTAGCACAAAATATGTATATTGGTGATTATTTATCTTTTCTGCATGTGTGTGGTCATCTGGATCAGTAGTATGAGATAGAGTGGATAGTGAAGGGACTTGACAGACTGAGTTCAAATCCCCTATATTTACAATTAGGCTCTAGGCATAAGAATGCCTGGTATTTCAAATCTATCTTTAATTACTTAATTTTATGTGTATTAGTTGCATTTCAGATATTTTACAAATTTCAGGATTTTTATATAATATTTGTGAAATTTATTTTTCTATTTACATGTACTGATAGTGAACTAAAATTACAAATAAATTTTACTTAATGAATGCACATTTGATCCAATATAATCAGCTTATCATTGAGTTTATCAGTATGATTTTAAATATTAATGTGTTTTCTCACTAACTGGTATAGCAGAACCACTGCATTCATAAACATTTTGTTCAAAGGCCTTTATAAATGGAATACTGTATATATTTTCAGAACAAACATTGACATATATTTTATGTATTTAAAACATTCATCCCACCACACATTTTTAAATCATATGAATAAAAATATCTCAAAATTACAAATGATTCTTTCTCTCTAAGAGGCATATTTTATGCTGAAGTAGCTCTTATCAATTGCACAAGCTTTCATTTCTTACATAGGTTTTCATCATTTCTTCAGTATTTATCAATACAAATTACTATGCTTTGATTTATAAATGCTAAATTTTCAGCACTCACAACTATAACAACAATTACTTCAGATAAATAATTTAATAATCATTATCACTAGCCTAGATACATACTTTAAACTCCATTAAAGACACACACACACACACACACACATATATATATATATATATGCTTTTCAATTAAACATAAACACATTTAACTTCATTATTTTTTAACATAGTAGTATGAGCCATAATATCAAATATTATATATATTCAGTAATTATAGTGGTTAATTTGTTTTCTCATTTTTATTACTATATAATTCCTTATAGGATATTCCACATATTTTGTAATGTCATCTCTTTTTTTAATAATAATAGGCCCATTTTTGTTCTTATTGCCAAAATAACTTTTTTCCAATAGAAAAATGTTTTATACTTTTGAAACATTTGTTCTCTTCTATAGATTTTGCCAATTCACAGTTATATTTTTTATATCATTGACTTTTTTCTGTATCATCTTTATATATGGAGTTTTTTTAAGATGATACAAAAAAATGAAATGATATTATAAATATAATTGACAAGGAACGCTAAAGAAGAGAATAAAAGTTTCAAAAGAAGAAAAGATAATATCTGAAAAATGTCGGAAAGTTCTATAAAGAATAGTATAGTAACAAAAAACAAGAAAACATATTAAATGCTACAATTACTACATCTTCAGAATTGCCAAACATTTTTATGAAAAAATGAGACATGATAAAATTACTATTGATATCTTACAATAAACAAATGAAAACAAAGAATTATTATTGGCAAAGCAATACACCATATGTCTAACTAATTGGAAGAAGAGAATAATGATAATGAAATTTAATTATGGTATTAAAATTACAAAAATAATATGGTTCTATCTATTATATACAAATTTTTTAAAGGTAATTAATACAACTAATATACAGTAAATCTTGGATTCAAACCAATCAAAAAAATCTGGATTAGAAAGTAATTTTAGCACAATGAAAAGTATTTCAAGAAGTTATAGAAAGGACCTATGAGTCTGAATTAACTATTACACATTGGATTTATAGACTATGAAAAAGCATTTGATTTTAAAACATTTCCACAGTGATTAAAGGTTTGAATAATTAAGATATAAATGAATAAACATCACATGATCACCATTTCTTATGCTTGCTTATAATTTATTAAAACAGGCAAAACTTACTGTACGTATTGCCACACACAGTAAGCTAGAATAATCAATGGATGCCAGAAGACTTGTGCATAAAATCCCTAGGCCACAAGCCAGAAATTAGTCTGGGAATATTGGATGGGTAGGTACTAGATGGGGATTTTATGCACAAGCCTTCTGGCATTCATTGATTACTCTAGTTTTCTGTGTGTGGCAATACTTATAGTGAGTTTTGCCTGTTTTAATAAGATATAAATCCAGAATATTGCCATTTTTTAATAATATCAAAATGCAACAATAATGATTAAATTATATGAGGATGGGGAAAGATTAATAATGATAAAAATATATGATAGGGTGATTCTATATTTCTCAAACTTTTTACAATAATTTTATAAGAAATATTTTGTGGATTAAAATGGAAAAGCAAATAAAAATAGATTGATATTATTTAAGTAATCTAGATTTTGCAGATGGTGCAGTTGTTTCAATAATAATACTTCATAGCTAAGGAAATGGTGCAACAGTTATCAGACGAAAATAAAAGAATAAGACTAAATAATGAAAAGATTATAGAAATGTTTAATGTTTTTTCTCAGAAAAAGAAAATAAATATTGATAATTATGAATTGGAAAAAGTTAAAAATTACAAATACTTTGGTCAGAGATGAAAATGTAATGGATGAATTTAATCATAGAATTAAACTTTGATACAAATAACTTAATAGTAAAAGAAAATGTGCCATATGTTGGAAATAAAAGAATTTTAGTAGATGTGTTTTATTAGTTTTATGTATGGATTTGAGACTTGTATATATAACAGAAGAGCAGTACAGAGACTTCAGATCACTCAACAAAGTATGCAAAAATTGTGAATGCTAGAAATATTAATAAGGGGTAGAAAATAAAAACCACGTGTGAGAGAATAGATAGATATCAATGGCACCAGTGAAAGAACTAAAAATAAAAAAGTGTTAGAGATATTTCTTGAAGAAATGATAATATATGAACAGTTGCTATCTTAAACAGAATCTGAAGGTATTGTAAAAATTCTAAAAAGAGACAACATGTATGATTGGATGAAATAAAAAAATTTGGTGTGATATAGAGGAAAGGGCTATGGATTGGAAAAACTGGATTAAACTTGAAAAGAACTTCATACTGCAGTGAATCAATAATGTTTAAAACTGATGATGAAATATGTATTCAGTGCAGACATTAACAAGTATATAGTACTTTATGTTCATATCTGCAATACCCACAAAAATGATCAACCAAAAACAATATTACATGTTTATATATAAAGTAAAATGCTTATAAATTTTCAATATCATTGTATTTAAAAACATTTTTTTATTATATAAATCTGTTTCTATTAAATACTTTTAAATTTAAAAAAAGAGACAGGTTTTCATATAATACTCTTAGTACATGTATTTACATCTGACAAAAAAGGCTGCATTAAAGTTTAAACAAAATAAAAGAATACAAAATATTTTAATGAGATGTTAACACATTAAATCGTCAACAAATTTAATAACTAGCCCTTTTTATATTTTTTTCTGTAATAAAAATTGTTAATAATGAAAGGCAAAAAATATAATATGTAAATAATATTAAATGTATTTTGTATAATATCAAGCAATCATATATTCATAATATGATGCATTGTGATGAAGGATGCGCTAAAAATTTTTTTCTTCATTACTTTATGTGTATATATTTTATTAAGTTATTTAAAAAACTTAATGAATCAGTAGAATTTAGGACAGTGGCTATAGTGATCTTACTGTAATAATATTAAAATTTTAAAAAGATATATATATACTTGGTAATTTCTGAAAATGAAACATAAAGGGACTAAGACATAAGCCAATAGTTTCATAGATTCTTGTAAATAAGAATATAATGACATATTTTGGGATTGATGGGATTATTAACAAGACTTAACCAAATAGCTGATAGTTTTATTAAAAAATGTATATTGTTAACAATCTCATCAATCCCCAAATATGTCATTATATTCTTATTTATAAGAAACACATTTAATAAATGAGTGTCTAACATTTTGTACACATTCACATAAGATCATTGACTTTGGTCGTATTAAACTGCATAAATTTTTTTAATTTTGAGTAATGACATTAAAAGACATTCTATCTGATAGTGAGGTTTCTCTGAAACTAAAAGGTTTGATTCTGAGTCATTGTGCTTTATTGTTTATTTTTTAGAATTTATCTATTATGATTACAATCTAAAGATTTTTTAAATACATAAGAATATTAATTTCCTCCTAGACTAGATGTCTTTGCCTACTATAGAGGTGACTATTATTAACCTGACTAACAATGGACCCAAGTTGGTATAGTGCTATTACATTCATATTACTAGAAAATCTAAATTTAACCTTAATCATTGATAACTTATTGTTCAAACCTGGAACTAATGTACTGATACATATAGCAGCAACCTTTAAGTTCTTTATACTATTCATATTAATGGTTTAAATGTAATAGAATACCCTTAAGTATTTTTGAATCTAAGCTAACTCATTTGTGTTATTTTTATTTATTTTAGTGACCTCAATTTTATGTTCCCTGTAGTTCATTTTACATTTTGGCTAGAAAGATTAATACCAAGATTGTTCACATGGATTTTTACCTTTTTTATATGCTTTCAAAAGCAATTCTTCTCACTCTAAGACATTGTTTTGTATCTTTGAAATACCAACGATCATTAGATGATGCAATGTGATAATATCAATATTCTGAGTCTAATTAAACTGTAACTAATGCTATATAAAAATTGACTTGGTATCAAATCTACATAATGAAATACAGATGTTTGCTTGATTTTATAAAACCTATCATTTTTTTAAAATTTAGGTTACTAAATTGACCAGTATAGAAGAGCTACTAGATTCATATGTGCCCTGAATCTGGCACTGAATACTAAGCTCTCACTAATGATAGCCAAAGCTAAAAACTGATCTTAAGTGAGAATATTATAGCACTGCATCATCTGGTGTTCATTAATTGCTTAAGATTAGAGCAGAAAGCTTTAATATAGGATGAAGAGAACTACTCTTGAAAGATAAGTGGAAAAAGTCATGTGATGTTGATATGAAATAATCAGGTAATATCATCCAGCAACTGAATACTATGTCAATTATTGCCACTTTCTTAAAACTATGTGCTGCATGGCAAAATGCAAATTGTCAGAATCTGGAATGCAATGTTCAGGATTGAGGCATTTCTGATGCTAAAATTTTTATGAACTCTCAAGCAATAAAACCATTTGATGATGATGATGATTATTATTATTATTATTATTTAAAACAATTTAATCTTTCAATATTTTTAAAGATACAAGATAACTTTAATTAGGCAATAAAAAGGATATATCTGTTATAATTTTTAAGAAGTTTACATTTTTTATACATAAATAATAATGTATATAAAATAAATGATCAGTGAATGAGATTTGTTGCATTTTAAAATGTTGTTAAATAACTTTTTTATATTGGCACAAAAACAATCTTTAAGTTTTATTTAAAATTAAATAACTAATGTAGATTGCCTATATACGAAAATATCCCAGCTCATATCGCTAGCTGAAAATTTACATACAAAATGTTCAAGCTATTTGAAATGCAGACTTTATTCACAGATGGTGTTGCTGAGAAAAACATAACATTTGGGACTTTGATTTGAACATGTAATATATATATATTAATGTTTTAATTCTAATATTCTCATTGATAAATGATGAATTCATAGTATTATTTCTGGGAGCTTCAATGTAATAGAAATATAATAACTAAGTAACTGACATTTTGGTACAATAACAAGTATTTTCCTCAGAGCTTCTTTTTCAAATCTGAAAATCGGCTATTTACTTATTATTTTTTTATTACACAGAAGCTCCCCGAAATAATACTATGCATTCATATATATAAATTGAATCACAGCTTGTTATTATCATACTTCTAAGTATGATAGTGTAAAGTGTAAAAAGTGCATAGTTATAATTATCAACCGGAGTTTTAATGAATTGTTTAAATATTATATAATATATTCACATGAATGAAAGAAGCTAAAATATTGATTTTAAAAAATAAGATCATGCATATGTTAATAATAAAACAACGCATATTTGATTTTAATAAAAAAAAAATTAGGCTAAAAAGAGGTATAATAAAGTCTGATATAAAAATATATCTCTCACACATATAAACTTTTTTAACGTAAAATAACAACAGTTATAAGCAAGCATAAGAAATGATGATCATGTGATATATGAATAACTCTTGAAATTTTGGTTTTTTATATTTTATACATTTACATTATTATGAAAACAACTCCAAACTTATAATATATATTTATTGATAGTACTGTGCAAGTGAATATATTTATTTGTGGAAAAATGATATCCCTGTAATATGCATCTAAACACACACACACAAAGTTTATATTAAATAAATATAAAAGTATTCTACTGCAAGAAAATTGCTTTTCTCTTCATGTCTACAACAAGAGATATACTTACTATTCAAGATTAAGAAAAAAATTCTCAAGTAGCTAGCTATACTATAGCAAACTCTGCTAACCAATCGAATATTTGTCAGAAAATAAATGTCTAGTTTTTCACAGCTAGTTGATAAAACAAGAAAGAAAAAATAATCAAACCACTATTGGATTATCAGCAAGTTTAGTAATACTTTTTTGTTCTCTCTTGTCCTTCAAAGCTGCTATTTTCCCTATATTATCAAAAAGACTATATTTACAAAAAATAAAAATAGACAATAATTGTAATTAAATCTAATTTTGTGTATATTCATTCCCATTATAAATAAAAAGTTGAAAAGATTGATTATATATATTTTCTTAAAACTTTACTTAGTATCATTTTTTATTTTGATGAGGTAATCATATCTTAAGAACAATGGGTTGTTTTTAATTTCCAAACATTATCTTTGATAAATTCTAATTTATAAACAAAACTTCCCTGTTATTTATATATATTGATTTATTTTTATATATGCCAAATAATTTATTAATATTTACTACAATATCAATTAATGTTTATATATATTAAAGAATCACATCTTCAGTTTTTAAAATAAAAAGTCAATTGAAATAATGTACAGATAAAAAGAAAAATTCGTAAATTATCATAAGTAAAATATTAATACAAAAATAATCCAATATATATATTTTTAAAAAAATGTAATTAAAATGTAAATAGTTTTTTTTTTAATTACAGTAATCGACATGCTACATTAACAGAGAAAAAAGAGATAATAATTAAAATACATGAAAACATAAAACAAAATTTTTTTTTAATCTTTACTATATCATATACTGAAAGTATGCATATAAAGTGAAATTATAAATTTGCTTCAATATTTATTAATCGATAGTTGTAATATCTAAAAAAATTAAGTAAAAAGTTTACAAGAATTAACTTATCTGATTAAATATACTATTCTTTTTTAACTATTTTGTATTGAGAGTGGCTTAAAGGCACAATAACTACCAATCATTCCTACTAAACATAAAACAGTTTTTAAATAATTATACAACTACAAGACAAACACCTTTCCAATAGCATTTCCTACAGAATCAATGAATGAGAAAACAGTGCACGCCAGACTTTTCAATTGCTGAATGATTAACATACATCAGTTTCCCATTTTTGTTCAATTCACTGCTTATAAATATTTAAATACACATATTGGATAGTAATTGTGTTTGTCTCCAGATCAGTTCAGTGAAATAAAGTAAATCTAACCTGTTGAAAAATTTTCATGTTTATTTAGCCCAGGTTTAAATCCAGATCATAGGTATGCCAGGTAGATATTATATTGTCAGATCATAGGTATGCCAGGTAGATATTATATTGTTATATTACAAGTTCTTTACATTCTTCTAATATTATTATTTTACAAAAAGTATTTCAAACAGTAGAAGAGTTATTCATTGCAAGCATATAATGGCAGAAGTTAATTATATTTCTTTGTTCACACAGGCTATTAGATTTTATTTTTAAAGAATACAAATATAAGAACTGTAAATGTTCTGATCTTACTTGAGACTTTAAAAAACTTTTAATAAAAAAAGAAATCCATCTAACTTTTTTATTAAATCTGAAAAAAGTTGTTTTGGGGATGATCTTGCAAGAAACCTAATTCTTACACCATAATTCTTATGTTGTCAGAAGGTTTCCTAATTGAACATTCAGCAAAAGAATATTATATTAATTCAACATGCATGTTAAGTTGTAAAACTATATCTGCAAGTTAGGGATAAGCCTGATATACTTGATTACATTTTAATTTTTTTATGTGAAACAAATTTGTTTTCTGTTATCTGGTAGATGAATATGTCAAATGATGAAAAAACTATCTTAATGACGAGGTTTTTCAGGTGCTAATAATACTTTACTCAATAGTATAATATTCAAATGCTAAGGGCATGTTGTTTAGAGAGCATTTATATCACATCTTTTGGAAAACTCTCTTAATTAAGGGTGAGATTTTCAGCTGCTCACAAGCTGTTCAAAGAGCATTTACATCACATCTTCAATTACTGCCAACCAAATTTTCAAGATAGTGTTCTTAGAAACATTAATAGGAATTAATTTAGTTTTATTCTTTGACAGATGGAAAAAGTATGACTATCATCCATAATAAATCAAAAATAACATGAAGTAAGGTAGTTGTTTAGTCTTCAGTTTCAGCAGATTATGTTCATTTTGTGAGATGCTTATTTGTTGTTTAAACTGACAGATGAATTAATTCTCTTTGTAAGTTTCTCCACATACATAATATAATAATAGATTGACTTTTGATATATTATCCACTCACTTAGTTTATTGTCAGAGGTAATATTTTAAAAGAAATAAGCCTTAAAATGTCTTATTCATGATTGCAATTTCTTCTAGAAAGCATTCAACAATAAATTGACTGCATTTATTAAATATAAATATATATATAAGAACTGAAAAAAAGTAAAATTACTAAGAAAATATAAAATGTCATTTAATAATGTTATTAAAAATATTCCTGATCTCATTATTTATTAACAAGATGAGGAATAAAATGATATAACTATCTGTTGCTATAGAAATATTAACATATTCTAAAGGCCCTAATGATTTGACTTTATTATAAAAAAGTTCTGCATAGTTCAGTGCAGTGTCAGAGTTATAAGATTCTGGTAATCATGATATAAGAACCATGTTTCGAGTTCTGTATATGTGGTGCTCAAATTTCTTGTGTACTTCTGAGAAATAAATAATTTATTTATTATTATTTTCTTATATACTCCTGAGCAATAGATCATTTATTATTGTAAGAAAGACAATATTTGACGAAATTCTTAAAATAAATTTCATAGGTTAATGAAAATCACTAGATATATTTTAACATGATTTAACATTTTAATAAAAAATAGCCTGGTTAGTTGCTTAGAAGGTCATGTGCTATTTGATCATCCAAGTAGTTAGTTTAGCTCAACAATTTTATTTAACTGATCAAATTAATTTTTTTTTATTTTAAATTTTTTAGCTTACAAGAGTGTTTTTTTCTATTATTGTATTCAAACTTAAAAGCACTATTTCAATTATTTGTAATACAATGACAACATTTGTAATGATAGTATTCTTTATATAAATATTTGTGCTTATATTCTTACCTGCAAAATATTTATTTAGAACACAGTATCATTTAAAACAAGTTATTTGCTTATATAAATGGGAAAAAAATCTCTAATTTCAAAGATAACTTTGAAGAGTTAGATATCTATCAATGAGGAAGTTAAGAAGTTAATCTGTGATTGAGAACTGTTCTGAGTATTAAATGCACACAAAATTATTAATGCTATTTTATATTTTAAATTTGAATTCATCAGAACTTCTTTAAAAAATGCTTATGTGACAGCCAATCAGATTTAATAATGAGTGAATGTGGAACTTTCAATTCAAGAACACAAGCTAGAATACGAGAAAAAAGATGGGCAGCACTCTTAGTTTGGAATGGTTGAGTCTGACTTATTTATATATAAATTTAAGTAGAGAAGAAGGTGGGTCCCATCTTTTTCTCATATTCTGGCTAGTGTTCTTGAATTGAGAGTTCCATGTGCAGTCATTATTACATCTGATTGGCCATCACAAGCATTTTTAAGGCACTTCTGTTGAAGGTTTTAACCTTTCACATTATTATTAGATCATCTGCTAGCACTTAATAAATTTAATATATTTACAGAACTTCTTTAATAAATATATTTATAATAGACAGACCAAATAGATTCTTGACTAGAGCTCTTCTCTATTTATTTCCAAAACAACTTCACATTCCTAGTTTTTACTTTCCACTTGTTTATTTTTATGTCTATCTGCATTGCTCTGCCCTTGACAACTATGCATATCTGATTCACTGATTGACTATTAGACTTCTACCCTTGCAGACTGCTCAATTTTCCTGCAGATTTTCTCTTATCACTTTGGCTAATTTGCATAATGTTACTTTCATTAACATGCAAATTAGTCTGTTGCTATTTTCAGTAAGTTTTATTTCTTTCGGCATAATTAATTGTTTCTTTTCTGTATTGATTTTAGCATATTAATATTTTCAGCTTGCACACACACCATTATTGTCAAGCATTGGTAGTCAAGAGGTCAGAACAGCTGCCTTACAAGCAGTTATCCTGGGTTAGCGGGTTCGCTTCCCAGCCGATGCTATGACACATGAAAAAACACATACCTTTATTTATTTCTTGATAAATAAAATATATATCTATATATGTGTGTACACAGCAACTTTGCATAATCCTGTTCACATCTCATAATATTTTATTGAGAGTAAAGTCAGATAGCACAACTCTATTATGGAATTTGGTGCTGATTGTTATTTCTTTTTATACCATTTGTTTTAGTCTCTCTTTACAAAAGCAGTATCTAAAAACTTTAAATGATGGGTTTAGAAGAGGATTATATTGCATTACAATCACAGTATTGTCTTTAAACATTATTAATAATTTTTTATTTATATCAGAAATAATATATTCATCAAATTCTTTGAAAGTACTTTTGTTATAGAAAATGACATTACAATTTCAACTGATTTTCTTTTTATTTGAAACTCTAGATTAACCTACTACCATTACCATTTACAGTTAATAGTCTGTGGCTACCTATTTAGTGACCAATATGGCTATATATTTACTGATCAATATTGGATGACTAGCTGAATTGTTAATAGATTGATTGGTTATCCAAAAAAGTTCTAAGCCTTATTTGTGACTTTTTTTTTTTAAGATTTATCTTTTCTTCCTGAAATCAAATTCCACCTTGGGGGGGGGGGATAAAAATTAACAGGTGAATTAATAATAAAACTATAAAATCTATTTTAAATGTTACCAATCAAAATTAGTGTTTTTATGTTCAGAAAATTTTGAGATGCTGCCTTTTTCAATTTTACAAAATTTCTACAAAAATTATATTTATGCCTTCTAGAACTATATTTTTTTAATAATTAAAAAATGGTGGAGATATACTACAATTTCTTTCAAATTCTTGTGTCAATATATTTCTATTTTCAAATTATATGTTTAGTCTAACTTATTAAAAAAACAGTTACTGAATTATTAATTCTATTTTGAAATGTGTCTAAAAGTTATTACAATCAGTGAATGTTAAGATTTTATGAAGAAATCCAATTTATTATGAATTCATGTCTATATTAGTATTATATTTTCATTAGATGTAATATGTTCTGAATTGTTAACCTTGTTGAATTTTGAGTTTATAGATTTTTTTGTTTATGATTATTTCTTTTTATATTATATTGATGCGTTATTAAATTCAAACAAGAATTATTATAATCATTATCAGTATTTTTTAAGTTTTCCAACTTTTTGAACTTATTCAAATTAATTTAGAACTAGATCTTTGTCATTAATCATGTGGTACATAATCATCAGCTTCCTTATATTAATCAATGGTAATCGTATCCATATTTAATTTAATTTTTTAAATGTGGGCATTTAAGAAAATTCGATTACCTCATTATTTAAATATGATTTAAGATGCTATGTAACAATAAATTCTAAATTATAGATTATGATAATGCAAGATATATAGGACTGGATTTGGAGAAATTCTATTTATTGCTTAATTCAAATGTCAATATAATTAATGACAAATCAAAATATATTATATTTTTTATTATATTAAGTGGATTTCACTTTTTTATTTCAAATTGTGAAGGATAAAATAAACATAACTATTAAAGATGATGCTTTTTATAACTTACACATATAATTTATATTGTGTATAGATGGAAATTATATTAATTATATATTTTTATAAACTTGACCATTAATTCATTATTTTCAGTTGTGTAGTCTTAGGAAAAAATCAGGTATGATTTATTACAGTAGGCACTTGCAATTAATAAAGCCACCCAAAATATACTATCCCAGATTGAACTATCAATGTATCGAGGGTTTTTATAGCATAAAATATATTGACAAAATGAACATAAAGATTTTGATGATGATCTAACATGGTGAGTCTCTACTGCAGTTTATGAATTAAGAAAAATGATTATAAACCCAATAAGATATTGAGGCAGACATTTAACAAGATTGGATAAATGAAGCTATTAACCTATCTTAAATAAATTTATCTGATCACAGAAATCAAAATGATCCATCTTTATCTTACTGCATATTCCAATTTTGATAAAAAAAACACTGAGATAAGGCTTGTGATATAATATAGATAGCTTCTGCATTTGTGAATTCACATTCCAACCATAATATAATAATTTGTAGAAGGTCTGCACTAATATCTTATGCATTATATATATTCTTTTCATTAGCATTTCATATCTAATCACACTTTTAAATATTAAATCCAAATTTATTTTACTGCTAACCTCTTCTTTTCTAACAATTACTTCCTTCACAAATTAAATGTTTCTCTTTTAATTCTTTATAATTAAAATCAATTTTCATTGCAAACATCACTTTTGTTTTCATTGACTTGTATTCTGTTAACTATTCAAAATACCTTATCAATAAATTATTCCAAATATAGTTATGATTATATTATTCAAAAATAGATTTTCTATTATATATTTGTAGTGATTAATGTAATTATTTATTTTCCAATATTTTCATTATTTAATCCATCACATTCAAGGAAGATGTATCAATTGCATCACCCAATGTAGTTTTATCAATTGTATTCAAATAGTGAACATTTAAAATCTTATGGATTTAGTATGGTATTATCCATTGAGAATATTGACATTTCTATATTACAGACATGTTTGAAATTATTCTTTTATTAATGCTTAACTTGGGGGAAGTGTAGACTTTGGTTTTTTTTATGACTCGAAAGCTATTATATTTTGGAATATTATCAGAAGCAATAAATGAAGTCATTGTAGAAATTAAAAAACATCAATGACAGTAAAATATAAAATACCATTAATTTCTCCAGATTTATAATTGCATTTATTTTTATTGAATAAGCTTAATATTATTTAAAAACTAAAAATTTCTTTTACATTTTAACTTGCTATAAAAAAATCAGTTTATTGCATCACATTTAGCATTTGGCTTGAATATACATTGTTGTAATGCAAGGTCATTACTACTTTAGTCTAAATCAAACCTTAAAGTATTTTTTAAAAAAGACAATATTTTTTTGAGTATATTTTAGAAGACTTACTAATTGGTATTGAGGTTCTTTATAGTGTTTTTTATTAAGATATTCTTCAGAAATAGAGGTTAAAACCATTAAACATCTCATGATCACCATTTCTTATGCTTTTTCATAACTGTTATTAAAACATGCACTGAGTGGCACTACTATATGGAGAGTTTTTTTCTGTTTTAATAACAGAAAAAAAGGTTCTAAGAATATTATAATTAGACTATTTAGTGATTAAAAACTGGGTTTAATGACAAATTTTCTTTCTTCCAAATTCTTAGCATCTTTCAAACATAATAATTGTAGCAAAATTAATTATGTTATTAAAAATTGTCAGAGTATCACCAATTTAGCTGCAAAATACATTTTCAATCCAACAACATAAAGTTATAGTTCATACAACACACTTTTTCTTCATCATTGTACTTATTTTAAAATCTTAATAATTTTTACTTCCAAAACTTTAACAGCTCATATAAAATCAATTTTGGATTACATTAGTAAGTTTTCTTACTTTTTAAAATATATTTTTTAATAATATGTCATTAATATTATCATTATTCTCAATATGTCAATGTTACTAGTATCTTATATTCATGATTATCAACATTGACTAATTATTTCTATTTAAACTTTAAAACATGTTTTATTTAAATGTCATCAGAGTATTAATTCTCTTCTTTTCCTATCATATCCCTAGCTGCATATTCCATCCTTCAGTAATCCATAGTGTGAAAGAACATTAACCATTCTTAAATGTAAATTTATACATTTTATGCATGCAACTACTCATATAAATGATATAATGAATTGACTTCTAAGCATTTTCTTATTTTAAACAGTCCAACAGAATCAGTATGAATCCAGTCATTCACATGCTTGCTATCTATCCCAAATTATTGACACACTGCAATTTTTCCACAACTGCCATATTCTATTTTTCTAACTAGTTTTTTCTGTTGCTTTAATGTGTACATTTAAAAATTAAATTCTCATTATAAAATATGATTTATTATTATCAATAGCTTTACATAGACACAAGAAGAGTTGAATCAAAATGCAGTGGCTATGGGAATTTACTTTCCTAAATTAATTGATTTACTTTTAAATGTTAATTATTTACATTTATTAAAAATATAAAACTGTAAATGTATTGTGGACAATTATCATTTTGTTATAGAAGATGTTCCAATAAACTAGAAAAAATGAAACTACTATAATTCAATTTGCAAATACATTGTTATTTGAATGCACTCTTTTTCCATGATATCATCTTGGATAAATATATTAAAGATTACTACTAATCATTTATTTGTATACAAAAAGTTAATAGTGATAAGCTTTTAACATATTTTTAAGATAATATCATTAAAGATGAGTACATTCACATCATGTTGCATTTGTAAACTAAATTGTAGTAGTTTTTTGAACTATGATGGTGAAGATGTATAGGCAAATGATCTGAGCCAATTAATGAAGATTGCTTTGATAAAAATATACCTTATGGATCATTTGATTTCTATATACTTTTAGTCATACAATTTAAGAGTATATAAACATTTTTTTCTTAATAAGTTTATAAGATTTATTGTTTTATTTTAGTTTTTCAAAAAATGGAGCTGCACAATTTATCACTACTTTCAATGAGAAAATTATGTCATTATTAATTTTACAATTAGAACACTCATATATAGATAATAACAACCTCGAGTAGCACATTGCAGAATAAAATCCTCTCATTTATTATTCCACAAAGAAGGGATAATAATGACAATCATCCGTTGTTAGTAGTGATACTTTTTAAATGATACCTCTCAGTTAAAAAATAGCTAGGAATTATTTACTGAATAATAATTGAATGGTTGACATTGCTATACACCAACTAGTAAAAAATTATAAGTTTGTTACTGAAAAGTGATTTTCTTGCATTTGAATCCTCAAAAATATGTCAGACAGACAAATCATTGCACATTGATTCTTTTTATTTACGTACACATACAGTACCACATTCTGGAATTTGAGATGAAAATAAGCTTGACTATTCTTGGGTGATGGATATTTAATGAAATTTCAATGCAACAGAAAACATGGGATAGAAAACACTGTTCTGATATAGTTGACAAGTATTTGATCTTTGACATGCTTGATGAGCTAGGTTGCAGCTGAAACGTATATAAGAGATCAATCTGTTTATGTTAAACAATACTAAACAATATTATTATTCAAACATTAGCTTAATTAAATTAAATGTTTTTCTTTTCTTTTATTACACACACATACGTATAATAAATCCAAGGACAACAGAATATCACAGATGAATAAAATAAAATAACCCCCAAATATATGTAAATAAATTATTTTTAACTTTCATCTTTAATCAGGAAATCAATGGAATGAAATATTTGTTTTTCAAAATAAAAAAACTTAAGTATATTAATTAAAAACATAAGATCAAACATAACTCGCATTTCATTTTACATTCTTTAACCATGAAATAATTTAGTCACGTGAGTTCATTTTCATATCTGTTAGTAATTTAAATAACATTCTATAAAATTTCATAGTAAAAAAAAATTGTGACTTACAATATATTAAACATAAAAATCTAAAAAAAAAATTATGGGCTCAGCATTTATAAAAAGACATTCCATTCTACCAGTAAAAAAAAATTTCTAAATATTACAATAATAATTTATATAGGGGACTTGAACTCAGACTTTCACACAACCCTCATCTATCCATGCTATCTCATACTGCTGATATACCCAACTGATGAATGCTGTTTTAGCATGAAATATGTATATTAGTGATTATTTTTCTTTTTGACATGTGTGATCAAGTGTGAGATAACATGGGTAGTTAAGGGTCGTGTGAAAGTCTGAGTTCAAGTCCCCTATATATTACATATTGGAGTGCAGGTATGAAAAAAGCCTCTAATTCAAAGCCATTTATTGAAGGTTTCAATAGTCATTGGATACTAGATTGTAGTGCATTATTTATTTCCTAGGATCCATTTCTTGATATCTGCCATATTTCATGGAAGTAAAATTGCAATCATAATATGGCCACCTTCTTTAACTTTGATACTATTATTATAATAACTTGAAATTGAAAACATACTAAGATTTTGAACTTCATGCACCTTATTTTTATTGGTAATTGGGTCTGACACTAGAATGACAACTATATATTTTACTGACCTTCACCTTTAACTCATTTATACCAGGATAGTAATAAACTTAAAATTCAAAACTACGTTTGTTTATATAATTATATAAGTCTAACAAGAAATTGGATGAATTATTTTGGTATAAATAATATTAAAAGGAAATATGTCATATTTTTGAAAAGGAAATATTTTTATAGAAGGTTTTGCCAGTTCTTACATATGGATCTGAGCCTTGGATATTTAATAGAAGAGTAGTACAGAGATCTTATAACACTCATGCTGAGAGATGATTTTGAAAATAACAAAAAGGGATTAAATGTGAATTGCTTGAATGAGAGAGAATGTAAATGCAATTGATACTACTGAAAAAATTAAGAGACTGAAATGGAGCTGGCTGAACATACTGTTAAAAAAAGATATTTGCATAGATTATTGGATCCCAAAGGATACAGAAAGATATAGCATGTAAGATTGATGAAAGAAATTTAAAAAATCATTGGTGTGATGTAGAGAAGTGAAACTATATAAAAAAATTAGATTAACCTTGGGAAAAAAATTTATCCTGCAATGGGCCAATAATGATTAAAAATGATAATGATATATTTTAGTGATTATCTATATACATCTTTCACTCTTTTGTTACATTAATATATATTAAGAAGGCATCACATGATTAACCACTAATTCAAGTTATAGTTTCACCAGCTGTGTCTCATTTTAGAAAACAAACATGTCACAATGATGAAATAACAATCTTTTCAAACAACTAATTAATTTATAACATAAAACAATTTTTGTGCTTTTTCTCCATATCTAATAATAAAGCTAGATGAATTTGATCTTTCTAGATATAATTTGACTATCATCAACATATTCAGGATAACTCAGTTACTACACTCATAAATGAAACTCAACAGTGATTTGTGTGATTATTAAACAGCATAAAAATAGCTTTTATGAGAATCTAAATAAATTTGTATTCCAAAATCCAGAAAACCATAGTCATCTGGATTAGAACTTCCTAGATATTACTGAACTCTCATAAGGAGATTTCAGACATTGACTTATGTGAAGATGGTTAAGGATAAAACTTAATGTATGACCAATATAGCTAGGACCTATCAAATCAATAAGAAAGCTGGCAAAATTAAAGAAGTTAATGGCATCACTAATAAATCTTTTTTTATATTTGGAATATCTACATATTTTATCAATAATTAAACTGCCTAAAAATACAGTGAATCAAGATTTTTTCTTTAAGC
The DNA here is from genome assembly GCA_028023455.1 of Epiperipatus broadwayi. NCBI lineage: Eukaryota > Metazoa > Onychophora > Udeonychophora > Euonychophora > Peripatidae > Epiperipatus > Epiperipatus broadwayi. The sequence continues at coordinate 772,921 of JAQFVV010012635.1, read as the reverse complement.
TTTCAGACAATACTTTAAGAATCAGTAATTCAATTTATTTGCATTGCCTAAATAAATAATATTTGTTCATTAAAAACTTCTCCATGAAATGAACAAGTCCAAATATGCTATTAAGATAAATTACAAAATGTATTTATAAAAAATTATGTAAATGAACATGGTAAAGAATATCAAATTTTTGTTATATCAACATCTTTATTAGTGGTGACTTTTGTTTTCATATTAATCAAACCATCTTGTATATTCATACTTGTTAGTTTTGTGGATAAGTTTATATTTTTAGAATTACATACTTGATAAAACATAAAATTATTTATGCACTTATTAAAATACCTCATGTATTTGTAAATTTTTCAGATGTATTGTAAATTTATCTTGGTTCTACCCTATAGGATAAATTGCAGACATCAAATATGTCTTAGATAAAAGATGATTACTTTTGACTTTTTATTTTAAAATAGTAATAAATCAAGCAAAGATATTCAAAAGGGCTAAAACTCTTTATTAGTAATGATTTTTATTTTTATAAAACTTTCTCATTTAATTTTATAATTCTGAATTAAATAAAAAATAAATTATTCATCATCATCATCAACAACAATTATCAATCTGCTGCAGGAAAAAGGTCCCTCCAAGTGCAATCCATCTTCTCGAATTTTTAGCTTCTCTTCTTTACATAACCCCTGCATACTTCAACCATCTCACATAAGGTCTTTTTCTGGGTCCTTTACAATCTCCTGGAATCCAGTTTTAAGATTTCAATTGTCCATCTATTATCATCACCTCTAGAAATATGTCCAGCCCAACTCCACTTCAGTCTTTTAATTCTTTCAGTGAGGTCAGTAACACCTGTTTGTTCTCTTACCAATATATTGTGTTTTCAATCTCTTCTTGTTAATCCCAACATGCATCTCTCAATACTTCTTTGAGTGATCTGAAGTCTCTGTATTGCTCTTCTATTAAGTGTTCACATCTCAGATACATAAGTAAGAACTGGTAAAACACATTTATTAAAAACCCTCCTTTTCAAACACATAGGCATATTTTCTTGTAGTATCAAATTATTTCTACCAAAAGCACTCCAACCAAGTTTAATTCTATGATTAATTTCATCCATTATGTTTCCATCTGTACTAATAATCTGACCAAGGTATTTGCAACTGTTAACTTTTTCTAACTCATCATAATCAACATTTATTTTCATATTTTGAGAAAATCCATTAAACATTACTTTAGTCTTTTTAACATTTATCTTTAGTACTACTTTTTTACTTTCATCTGATAACTTCTGCAACATTTCCTGCAGCTCTAAAGCATTATTTTCAAAAACAACTATATCATCTGCAAAATCTAAATGACTTAAATACTCTCCATTTACTTTCACTCCTTTAGATTCCCATTTTAATCTACAAAATACTTCTTGCAGCACTGCTGTAAAATGTTTTGGAGATATGGAGTCACCCTGTCTTATATTCTTCTCAATGTTAAATTTCCCAGTATCATTATGTAATCTAATTGTTGCTGTTGCATTTTTATAAATATTCTTTAAAATATGATAATATCCTGGATATATACCTTGATGACCCAATGATTTAATCACTGAATAAATATTTATAGAATCAAATGCCTTTTCATAATCTACAAACCCAAAGCATAATGACAACTCTTATTCATTTGTCCTTTCAATAACTTCTCTCAATACCTGGATATAATCTACTGTACTAAAACCACTTTTAAATCCAGCTTGTTCTCTTGGTTGGTGGAAATCCAATGTTCTTTATAGATGAGTTGTAATTATCTTGGTAAAAATTTTGTATAAAACTGATAAAAGGCTGATAGGTCTGTAATTCCTAATATCTTCATTATCACCTTTTTAAAATATTAATATTATTACTGCATTCTTTCAATCATCTGGTACATCTTTATCATTTAGACATTTGATGTATAACTTTGCTAAAACATTTTCTATTTTTTCACCTGCTTCTTTTAATATATCAATTATAATTCCATCATTACATGGAGCCTTTCCTTTCTTTATACATTTAATTGCATGTTTCACTTCTTCATTTAAAATTCTGGGCAATTCAGAAGATGTAATAAAAATAGGAGGTACTTGTTCTTTATTACTATATAATTCTTGATAAAAATCTTCTACGCATTTCATAATGTCATCTCTCTTTTTAGTAATAATTCCATCTTTTTTTCTTATTTCAGATATAAATTTCCTACCAATACCAAAATGTTGTTTTAAATTCTTGAGACTTTTATTTTCTTCTACGGCTTTCCTTGCTAGTTCACAGTTATACTTTCTTATATCATTTTCAACTCTGTTCCATACCATTTTACAAAATTTGCGATATTCAATTCTTTTTAATGCATCATTTTTGTATATCTTCATATTCCTTCTTTTCTTCATAAAATCTCTAGTCTCAGTAGAAATTTTATTGGTCAATAGCTGTTTCTTTCTACCAGCTATCCTTGTTGCAGTTTTCAAAAGTGTATCAGTTATTTTCATATTAATTTCATTCAAATCTGAATCATGTTCAGAATCTACTTATACTTGAAACCAATTTGTAAGTTCTAATGGTTTCTGATGATTAGGAATATAATCTGTAAAAATTGTTTTTCTTAATATTTTTTGTCTCTCTAGTTTTGCATTAACACATATCTTACATCTTACTAATTGATGATCACTTCCTGTGTTCAATTTATTAAGCACATTTCAATCTTGAAATATGTATTTTCTGTTAGTCAAAATATAATCCAATTCTGCTGTACCTTCTTTGGGATGCTTCCATGCCCATTTTCCTTTAACATTTTTCTCAAAAAAAGAATTCATAATATAAAGTTTTTTTTTCAGAAAGCTCCACTAGTCTATGTCCTCTCTCATTTCTATTACCATAACTAAAATTACCTCCAGCATTTTCATCTTTCATTTCTTTACCAATTCTAGAATTCAAGTCTCCCATAACAATTTTAAAATGTTGTTTACTCTGATCAAAAGCCTTTTGTACATCCATATAAAAATATTCTACTACTTCATCACTATGAGCACTTGTTAGGGCATAAAACTGAATTATCTGCATTTGGTATCTGCTATTAAGTTGTATAACTAATCTTGCCACTCTGTCTGATACATAATCAATCTCCACAATGTTGTTCTTCCACTTTTTATTTATAATGAATCCTACTCCAATTGTATTTCCAATATTTGTGCCTTTATAATAGAGTATATGTCCTCTTTTTAAATCAATTTGTCTCTTCATCCTTGTTTCTAACTTCACAAAGTCCAATAATGTCCCATTTATCTTCTAACTCTTGCAGTATTCCTTCACTTGAAAGTGATCTGCAGTTATGAGTACCTAACAAAAAAGTCGTCATGAAATGGCAGCTTGGGTCCACAATCAGGGGATTCTTAGCACCCTTCACGTTCGGCCACCAACCGCTGCCTTGGTTGGTGACTTTACAGCCTCCTGGGAATAAGGGCCATGATTTATTTTTGTCTGTCATAATTTGTATATATCTATTGGGAAAATATCATTTACACAAACATTCATTCTGCCTTATCAGGAAACTGAGAAGAAAGACCATGGTTGTTTTTTGATCTTAAACTCAGAGGTAACAAAAGCCAATGTACTCACCTGCATGTTGGTGAGTATCCCATCCATGTTTGTATACTATGTGAATAATCACATAGTAATAACAGGTGCAATGACAAGAACATATGGCATGGACATTGGGAATTTGCCCTGCTCAGTTCCATTAAGGCCTCCAAGACGAATCAAAGGGTCTCCTTTCAGTTAATAGCAAACACCTTTCTGCAGCCATATCAAACATATATATATATATTTCTAGGACAATAGACACATTTGAAGATTATTATATCCATATCTCTCTCCTTATAGAGTCCCAAAACACAAACATGAAACATTATTTCCAATCTGTCCTCATTTCATTTAGAATATTTTTGTTTTTGTTTTGTAATCACAATTCCCAATAATCTAATTTTCCCTTTATTTATAATCACTCATCAGTGTTGAATTCTTATTTCAAAATTATCATTTACTATATGCTAAAAGAAATTTTATATGATCAATCATTATATATATCAAAAAATGATCAAATTTTAAATTAAAACTTGTTCATAATGTTGTCTTTGCAACATAATATATTAAAAATAATTCAATAAACAATTATTTAATAAGACAACTTTTTAAAAAAATATTATGTTTAATAAACCTCACCAACCCGGATTTCGCTTCTATATTGGAGCCTTATCAAGATGTAAATACACAAAGTTATAATTCCTTCTATTTTACAGCACCTCCATCTATAGGCTTCATTTTACATTACAATATTAAAGCTAAAATAATTATTTTCTATTCTTTACATATATAAATAATTATACATAAAGTATATAATGTAAATACATGATTATAATTTATAAGTAAATATTATGTATAATTATTTATATATGTAAAGAATAGAAAATAATTATTTTAGCTTTAATATTGTAATGTAAAATGAAGCCTATAGATGGAGGTGCTGTAAAATAGAAGGAATTATAACTTTGTGTATTTACATCTTGATAAGGCTCCAATATAGAAGCGAAATCCGGGTTGGTGAGGGTTATTAAACATAATATTTTTTTAAAAAGTTGTCTTATTAAATAAATGTTTATTGAATTATTTTTAATATATATATATGATATATTATCCAGGTTCATCTTTATATCATTTATAGTAGTAAAAATATAATGACATTTCATTTGGGTCATACTGGACATCAACATGATAATGAATAATATAGAAATGGTTATAAAGGTGCTGTTAATATTAAAATACAAGATTTTATTAATAGAAAACTGATAAAAAATAATATATAGGGTATATGAGCGCAGACTTTTACACAACCCACCACTCTCCACTCTATCTCATAATAATGATACACTTGAACACATATATGTTGAAACGATAAATAATCGCCAATATATGTATTTTATACTAAATCAGCAATCATCAGTTGGTCCAGATTATCATTTCTACACATATATGCAATAAGTGCTCAGATACATATTAAGATAGCCAATCTCCATACTTTAATAGACAGGCTTCAATCCATTCCACATGCCAACTCTTCAACTGCCCATCCAATTGAAAATTGGATGATGGAACACTCAAAGGCCATTTTGTGGCCAAGATTCTCATCACACTCATGTTAACCCAAAGTCAATCTGACCCTCATGTACAGGATATAATCCATTTAATACATATATGAGGGATGGGTAAACATTTTTACTATGTAATAACTGACATACAGGCTTATTATATACCTGTATCCATATATGTAATATATAGGGTATATGAGCACAGACTTTCACACGACCCATCACTCTCCACCCCATCTCATAACACTGATGTATTTGAACACATATATGTCGAAAAGATAAATAATCACCAATATGCGTATTTCATGCTAAACCAGCAATCATCAGTTGGTCCAGATTATCATTTCTACACATATATGCAATAAGTGCTCATATATATATTAAGATAGCCAATTTCAATACTTTAATGGACAGGCTTCAATCAACTCCACACTCCAACTTCTCAACCGTCTATCCAATTGAAAATCTGATGAAGGAACGCTCAAAGGCTACCTCGAGGTCGAGATTAATGGCTTTTTAAAAGTTCCTTTAAATAGAAGATGTTATATGTGTATCATTGTCAATACATTGTGGCATTTTAAGAATCTCAATATATATATTGTCGCATTTGCTAAATAGCAAGCTATATGAATAAAGTAAATAGAGTGTGACTAAATATAGTTAGTTTATAACACTATAATTATAAATATACTTGTTTCCCCCCCTTTTTATCCATCTGTCAAATGCGTTGACCGGGAAGCAGACCCAGGCCAGCTGCTTGGAAGGCAGTTATGCTAACCACTAGGCCACCAACGCTTGAGAAATAAGCTTCTCTACAAAATACACATTCGGAAAAACATATAGGGTTGAAAGCATGCCAAGCATATCATGCTTAATTGGTAATATTAAAGCTTTGCTCTATACATTTCTGCGTATTGTTTTTTTTAAAAAGACGGTTTTAAATAAAGAAAAAAAAATTAAACAAATTAAGCTTGAGACAGAATTACTTTTATTTTGCAGATTTTAAAAAAGATAATTAAAATCTATTATATTTTTCTTTAGAAAAAAAAAAGTTTTTATTTGTAAAAAGAAAGGAAACAAGAAAAAAATATTTTTATTATTTAAAAATATTAAAACATAATTATTTATATTTTCTCTGGAAGGAATAAAAAGGTTTAACCTTTGCCAGTTTTATTGAATGTTATATAATTATTGGAAAGTAAATAAAGCAACAATTACAAATTATGTACAAAAATGTTATTGAAGGAAATCTAATCAGATTAAGTTTTTTATATACTTGAGCTTTAATTGGATTAAAAAGTGTGCATGCTTTAATTAATAATATTAATGAAAAATTAAAAAATGAGATACAGTGAAACAGGGGGAAATGTGGCATAAACAATGGTTAGGTTTTATTATAAAAGGGTCACTAAAATTTTTATTTGATTCATTTTGGTAATTGTTTTCCTTCACTCAGACTCATAGACCGTATAAAATATTTTTTGTGACTGCTGTTTGATGAATCTCAAACCGTAGAAGAGCCAGGTTTTGCTTTGACAGCCATTATTTTCATGTACTCAAAACCATGAACAGAACCCTGGTTGTAACGTTTTAATAGTGATGGGTTTCCAGTTAATTATCTAAAGAGCACTCACCAAAGGGCTAAAATGTAAAAATCTAATTTAACCTGTCATTGCTAAGAAGTGTTTGCTCTGTAATATATATTTGCTGAAGATTTATCAAATGGAAGTATTTTCTTGTTAAGAAGAGTGTCATATGTGCATGGATGAATCTTGACTTGTATTTACATCTATAGAATAAAGCAAGCTAAACTATATTTACAGGAATAAAGTCCATAATTCCAAAGTGACAAAATAAAGTACCATCTCCCCCACCTTCCCAAAAAAGGAAAATGTTGAACTCTACATAGACTCTCAATAATATAACTTTAACAAAAAGAACTTCTGAAGAAATGATCACCAATGAGTTGGGAAAAGTTTTTAATTACCTGCCTACATTTTATATCATTATGATCTAAATTTACTACTCATGGTAATTGTTTTTTTATTATTATGCTTCTTGTTACTTTTATTCTTAGTATAAATGAGTTACCAAAAATCCATGTTTAAATCTGTAGAGAGCTATAATTAGGTAGCAAATTTTATTATTATACAATAAACATCTGTTTTGTTATTTGTTAATCTGCCTTAGATTCTCATCCCTCTTAATTTCTCACCATTCAAATTAAAAAAACGTTTTATTAAGTGTCAGATAGATTGTTTATATAATATTTATCTTTAAAGGATAGGAATATGATAGCCAATGAAACAAGATTCTTGCTTACCAGAGCTAGTCATGGTTAAGCAACAGTAGTATTGAAAGAAGTTCACATGCCCCCCATAAATATTCCTGGTATGCAAGATGGGTTCTAAATTTGAATCTAAATATAAATAGCACATATTCATGAAGGATTCCCTTTTAGTGAAACAAGAGTGGGGTTAATGGTCTTGAAATGTGATCACTGTATATGAGACTTATATATTAGATCCCAGTCTGTTCATAAGTATACATTTTATAGAATAAGTTGTATTCAATTATATTTCCCCTCTTGTCACATGTAACAATTGGTTTAGTTGCTGATCAATTTTAGTCAGAATAAGTAAATATGAGTGAGGGAGTTATATTTGGATGACCAAGTGTGAGTCAGTTCAAATCATTCCTGTGAGACTAGTATAATTTACAGGTATATATATGTAAAATAAATAAAATGTCCGTTAATAAAAAAAAAACAATATTGTAATTATAATTGAAATAATAAATTTAACGGTTTACAAACTATTACAAACAATCCTTAAATCTGCAGAAGTAACCGAAAGTACTTCTGTGGATTTAAGGATTGTTTGTAAACAGTTAAATTTATTATTTCAATTATATATATATATGTTGCAACTGAAAGGTTAGTCATCAGTAAACCGGCTCATGTGGGAAACCAAGAACTGTGACCAAAAGTCCTATCCTTGACTGTAACAGGATGAAATTAAATGATACAATACAAAGCTGTTACTACATAATCTGGTCATGGCCAGAGTACACTGCAAAGACCTAATGCAGCATTACATGAAGGTACATAAATTACCTAAAATAAATTATAGGACTCTTTTAATTAACTATTCTCCTTAAAGAATGGATTTCAAAAGTACACTCCTGAATCTTAATTTATTATTTATACCTATTCTCTTCAATGACTATATCTTAACAACTACACTCAGAACTTTACTTTATGGTTTTATTTACTTGAGATTCCATGGCTGACCATAAACCAGGTCGTATAATCTGTAAAACTGCTAAAGATTATATAGTAAATATGAGCCATTTGACAAGATAACAATAATTATAATCAGCTTCATAATATGACTGGCTGTAGCTGAGATACACTGAGGTTTTAATTAAAGAAAAAAATATGCTTCATAGTATGAGGTAAGGAGCATGAACTTAAGGTCTTTTTTCAATAACTGAAATATCAAATCAAATCATAGCAATGAGACCTTTTATTATAATAGGAAAATCATCAGTTCTAGTTTTAGAAAATAGGTTCACTTGTTATAATGGCTAGCAGGTTTATTTATTCATTTCAATATAAATAATAGATTCTGGATTAAGTTCTAAAATTAACAAGCAAAGAGGTGGTGATATAGAGAGTAAATGGGATTTTATTATATCTTTCACATCACAAATTGCCCAATAACCAAAGTATTAAGATATTTTCTGAATATTTCAGTACATGTTGTACACATCATCAGGGACAATATATGCTGTAATATTTATTATCTATTTACTATATTAGATTTCTGATTCTATGTGTGACAAATAGAAATGGCACAGATTAATTAAATTATAAAATCAATATTTATTTATGATTCAATAAACATTATAATAATTGGTTAACACAATATTCATAAAATTAAATGATGAAAAATAAATTGCATAAAATAACATCACAAGTAATTGTTTCTACATGAGTAATGTACATTAATTAGATAAGTAATATATTCTAAGATTTTATTACCAATGGGTCTAATTTAAACCTTATAGGGACAAGGATAGATTTGAATACCCAGTCAATGGTACCTCCAATATGTCAAAACAAGAACCAATGCATCTATACTTCAGAATAATAATAATAATAATAATAATAATAATAATAATAATAATAATAATAATAATAATAATAATAATAATAATAATAATAATAATAATAATAATAATAATAATAATAATAATAATAATAATAATAATAATAACAACAACAACAACAACAAGAATGACAACAATTGGTATTAATACACCTATGACAGTTGATCATAATGAGATAATAAAGCAAAAGGGGAATTTGAACTTTAACTCAGCTGGAATATCATATAATTGATATAATAAATTATAACAATAATTCACTTGAATGTCCTTTTATGGCTGATAACTGAACATATATGATAAACATAAGGATGAGGGAAACAATGTAAGCATCATAATGTATGGAGACTCTGCTCAAACATACATTTATAAAACCAAGAGCAAAATAATATACTTGTGAATGTATTCATCCGCACAAGGAATAATAAAGCAGTAAGTACCCTTTGCGTTTTCTAACCATCAACAGAGCAAATAGCATAATGACAGAATGTTCAGTGGATTAACCATCAACACTGAAACAAACTTAAAGGATATACAAAAATTAATGGGAATTATTGTTCTGTGGATTAACCTCCAGCACAGAATAATATGAAGAGTGTGATAAATGGTAAACAATTATTTTGCAGATTAGACCACCAGCCCAGAAAAAAGCCATATAACATTAAAATAATATTAACATTTACTTCCCTAATAAATTGAAATAAATTACCTTTATTAATCTATCAGCTCAATTGGAAAACATATGTAGTCTTACAAACATGAATTCGGGTAGAAAATGTAATAAAACTTCATTACTGGAAATAATTGAGATAACGGCTGACTATAGACCAAATGATATAAAAAATAATACCTAATATTATAACATGGGTATAAACACAGAACCCTGGAAAGATGTACAGGATTAGGCCATGTTGATGCATGTTATACATTTGTTGAAATAATCAGTAAATCTTTACACAAGCACTGTTCCTAATCATTTATTCTCTTTAATCCCTATTGTATGATCAATTATAAATGTAAGTTGACAAATAATTATTTTACATATAATATATTATATACATCATGAACCCCACACATATATAAAGAATATAAAATATAAATAAAACATAAAATACATTTTCATTAAATGACACTGGATTCAAAGACGTATTATTTAGATATGAACTATCAGTCAATAAATTAATAGCATATTTATTAAACTTAATAACAAACATAAATTAAATATATTTATTTTTATATAACATGGAAACCTAAAAGTTAATTGTATAGTTCTTTATCTCCATTTATAAGGAATATTTATAAATTAGTTGATTTATGCATAAGTCCTGTATACCCAAGATATTTTAAGATATAATATATGTATAATTCTAATCAAATTATCCTCAAAAGTTAATGGAATTGTATTACTTTATTTTAGGGTGACTCCAAAATTGAATTATTTTACTACTTTTGATCTATAAGTGCAGAAGATTAAGAATGGCTGTTCAAGTAAATAATTATCTTACAAGTGCTATAATAGCCAAAAATAGTTTCCCAGTTATCTGTTATTTCTTTTCATAACTAGATTGTAATTTTAGTAATAAAATAACTCACAATGTTGGTTCTAAGATAAATTCAATGTGGGTTTATAATTAATGCTTTGTTACTCAGACACTAGCACACAAAAATATTAAAACATTATTTCACTCCACACATATACAATACTACTTTATGTGTTAAAATCATGAGAACAAAACTTTATCCAAAGTAACATACAGTATTTCATTCTGAACATACATAAAACTACTATATGTGTTAGAGTTCATGAATGTAAAATATTTGATTCAAGGTTAATTATAATATTTCATTTTGCACACACATAACACTGCTATATGTGTTAAAGTTTTGAAAATAAAGCATTTTATCCAAGGTTAAAGCATAGTCTATAAGCAATATGAATTTTCAAGTAGACTAACCTTTAATACTGCTGCTCCTGTTATTGTGGTTAACAATAATTCCAGTATGTTTCAGTCGTAGACATTTAGAAGATTATTAGCAACTAGTCTCATGGTTGAAAGACCTGAATAGATTTGTTAAGACTTAGCTATACATTTTATATTTACACTTGATAATATTACAATTTATATTATTTATGAAAATTTTAATTTAACTTCATTCTTTGTCTTTAAAATCTCTCCTTTTTTTAAAGAAAAGCTTTCATTTTCATTATATGTTTAAATGTAAAAAATTAAAGAAAATGTTTTTTTTTTACTTTGCTTTTTCCACCCTTGCTGTTACTACAGCCATTCTTTAAAAAAAATCTCTCTAGAAATTCTATTTTGTTTCTTAGCACAGAGATCAATTGTAATTTAAACTGAAATGATTTAATTTAAGCACATGCACTATAATGTATGTTATATGGCTCAAGGATGTGCAGTTAAGTACTTAAGATACTCTCAAACCAAAGCACAAGATAAAAACCTTTGAACCTAAATTTAGTTATATAGGCCAATCAAAAGTGTCTTACTTTGAGAGCATGAAGATGGGTTTCTTTATTCATTTTACATCCATTAATTTCTTTCTATATATTAACATTTGCAAAATTTTTTAATTTACTACATGTTAATAACTATTAGAAACATTTTACCTGCACATGCATTACTGAGGATACTCTCAAAGTAAAACACAAAATACAAACTTTTGAAAAAATAAAGAATATCATCAATACTCAACAAGGCATTGTTAAGCAAATGTAAAACAGACATTACAGTGCATGTGATTAGTATGTAAATCCCTTTTATTTAAATTACCTATGATCTCTGTATTATTAAATAAAATTGAAAATTATAATTTCTAATAGTTCACAATTAGCATGAAATACGTATATTGGTGATTATTTATCTTTTCAGCATATATGTGATTGAGTGTATCGGTGTTATTAGATAGAGTGGAGAGTGATGGGTCATCTGAAAGTATGTGCTCATATACCCTATATATTACATTTATAGACACAGGTATAGAATAAGGCTGTGTTTCAGTTATAATATTAACACATAGTAAATTGAAAAAAATTGCAAACATTATTATATAGAAAGAGATTAATAAATCTAAAGTGTATAACAATATCTTAACATTCTGAAACTAAGACACTTTAGATTGTCCTATATAACTACATTTAAATTCAAAAAACAAGATGTCCACTCTTATCTTTTCAAAAGTCTTATCTTGTGCTTTGGTTTGAGAATATCCTCAGTACTCAATATGACATTACTTAGATTGAGGTATTATAACAAACATTACAGGGCATGTGCTTAAGGTGTAAATCCTTGGTTATAAATTTCGTAACTTGCTTTTAAGCTTGCATTTAAATGATCACTAAATGGAGCTTACCAATAGCTCTAAACAAGATTTGTTTTTATAAATGCCAAAAAGAGAAAGAATTCAAAATCTCTATCACTGACCCTACCTCCAAACCAATTAGTTTCAAGCTTATGGCTCACATCAGTGGAGGGCTGGGACTCTAGAAACTAGATTAAAATACTAACTCAAAAGTCAGCATTTATAAAACATGTTTCTATCAATTGGAAAGTCTGAATTTTTCAGACATGTAAATGTCTTCAAATCTAGCTTTGCAAACTAGATAGGTATATGGGACTGAATTCAGCCTAGTTTCACCATATAATAATAACCTCTGCAATATAGCATTATAAAAGCCATAAAAGTTACACTGATAATAATTAATAAAACAAGTTATAAATTTCATAACTTGCCTTTAAGCTTGCATTTAAATGATCACTAGATGGAGCTTACCAATAGCTCTAAACAAGCTTTGTTTTTATAAGTGCTGAAAGAGAAAGAATTCAAAATCTCTATCATTGACCCTACCTCCAGATCAATATATATATATATTATACAATCAATAAAGTATATATATATATATTATAATCAATAAAGCCATATGTCACATGACTTGTTTTATGCTTGTATTACAAAGTTGTAATAGAGGGATTGTACCAATAACTCTAACTAGCTCTTATTGATAAGTGCAATAAGAAAAAGCATTTAAAATCTCTATCTAGAAATATCTATTTCCTCAGACTGATTGGTTTCAAGCTTTTGGCTCACCTTTTTGCAGAGCTAGAACATTAGACACTAGATTTAAAATATCAACTCACAAGCCAGCATGACTAATATATAAATATTATGTAGAAAATGTAAAATTTTCAGACACATAAATGTTTTTAAATCCAGCTATCTAACTTAAATAGTTATATGAGTCTGAAAACATGTCAGCTTCACCATATATTAATAGCCTCAGCAATATAACATTTCCAATGCCTCAAGAGCAAAATTATAATAATTAATAAAGCAAGTCATATATCATGTGACTTGTTTTAAGCTTGTATTATGGATATGTAATATAGGGAGGGTACCAATAGCTTTAACAAGCTCTTATTGATAAGTGCCACAAGAGAAAGCATTTAAAACCTCTATATAGAATTATCCTTATCATCAGACCAATTTGTTTACAGTTTTTGACTCACATCATTGAAAAACTAGGGCATTCAGACACTAGATCTAAAATAACAATTCAAAAGCCAGCACTTATCTAATATGTAAATATTAAGTAGAAAATCTGAAATTTGCACACACATAATTATCTTTACATCCAGTAATAGCTACATGTGTTTGAAAACATTTCAGTCTCACCAAATATTAATAGCCACAGGAATATAACATGGTCAAAAACTCAAGAGCAAAATTATAATAATCAATAAAGCAAGTCCTATATAAGTGCTGACTTTTGAGTTGATATTTTAGATCTAGTGTCTGAATGTCCTAGATATTTACCGAGGTGAGCCTTGCTCAAAACCAATTGGTCTCAGGATAGAGATAATTCTAGATAAAGATTTTAGATGTTTTTTTCTGGTGGCACTTATCAATAAGAGCTTGTTAGAGTTATTGGTATGCTCCCTATCTTATATATAGAGACCTCACAAATAAGCTTTTAACAAGCTTTGCAAAATATTTCCAACCCCAGATTGGGTTCTGCTACTGAATTCCTCAGGGAGGAGATAGAATATTCAAGCAGTATATTGCACCTCACAGAGAAAGCCAGTAGCAGAAACCAGTCTGGGGTTGGGGTTATTCTGCAAAGCTTGTTAAGAGCTTATTGGTGAGCTCTATATATAACATTTGTAATACAAGCTTGTTAAATTACATCATGTGACATATGACTTGATTTGTTAGTAATATATATATAAAGAGAGAGAGAGAGAGAGAGAGAGAGAGAGAGAAAGAGAGAGAGAGAGAGAGAGAGAGAGAGAGAGAAATTAAAAGGTCTCTTGGTATAGTGAAAGCTTGTGCCTGCTTAACTTGTCTAAAATTTGGATTCTAGCTACATCGGTTAAGATTTTTGTTTTTGCCACCTATCCCATAAAAAATGTAACTAATCATCCTAAGTTAGCTTTATTCTTAGCTACAGAATAAACAAGAATGTTATTTGTTTAAACTTGCAAAATTTTTGGTGTCATATATTACATTGATTATTTTACCTGTCTTTGATTCTTTTTTCATTTATAATAAATTATCAGAAAATCGTGCAATATCAGGTTTCATCATCCTTTTTTATTTAAAAAAATGTGAATAAATGTATGTACAACACAGGCCCTAATGTCCTACAGCAAATAATAGCAGATCTAATAGAAGAAACTGATATGAACTAACTTCACTATACATGGGAAACATAAAATATTATTTGAGAATTTGACATATAACTAATATTGATCACATTGAATATCTGTAATCTTTGTGCCAAGTAGATAAAATATTTGATGATTATTCAAAAGTACTGGCAATTCTAAATCATAAATTTGCTGTAGTAGTAGCAGCAATGTGGTGAAATTGAGAGTTAAAAGTTTCTGGATCAACACTTAATTTGCCACTTTGATGTATGAATAAGTATTAACTATTTGATTATATAATCCAATTATCAAAAATATAATATATGAATAGATGAAACATTATTAAATACTATATATATATATATATTATCACTTTTGTTCTTGGCCAAAAATTCATGGTTTTTCCACTACCCATAATTCATTTTTATCTAAATATAAATATTGGATCACTCTTTTATATTTATACACCCATGGCCCCTTCTCCTCTATTTATGATCCATGATTCATTTCCCTACTTATGAAACCATGATTACACTTTTCTATTATAAATTCACGACTTACTTCTTTTTTTATTTAAAAACTCATGATTTACATTTTCCTATTTATGAACCCATGGTTTTATTTTACCTATTCATAAATCTGATTTATTCTGCTTTGATTATGTAACCAAAACTCATTTCCCTATTCATTAACTTCTGATTCAGCCTTCACTAATCCGTAATTCATTCTTGGATGTCATAATGAAATAGCTAGCATATGATATGAAAATATATAAAAATTAACATCGATCGAACATCGATCGAATATATATATAGTAAACAAATAATAAATTCAAAAAATTATCCTGAAATCATTTTAGAAAAAAAATAATTTTTAATAATATGGCAATGTATATATTTTAAAGCAAACACATAAAATATTGATTATTTATATCATATAATAATTCAAATATATTACACAGATCAAATAACAAACCAGTTCTGTTTGCCAAAGTGAACTATCTACATCAAGCATAACAACTATTACTTTGATTTATAAAAGCAATGAATGCTGGGAATGAAGGTTAATAGGGTCATAATTACAAATAAATTCAACAAGTACATATTTTATTCCAGTTTTCTTAGTTGCGTAAAGAAGAAGAAAATATAATAACATTTGATGATACTTGTGATATCAATTTACTTTAAATCATGAGCTTTGGTTATAAACAGCTTAAATCCTATTTAATGTGAGTATATTTTAAATATATCTATTAGTTAATATATTTTTTAATGGAGCATAAATATATTCTCCCCTATAAAAAATTTTCCTGTATAATAATCAAATATTTTAACTGTTTATTTATAAAACTTAAAGCAAATTAAAATATAATTGAAAATTTAATAGTGTGTGGATGTATTTCAAAATTATGTACATTTATATAATTTATTTAAAAATACACTTATGTAAATATTACAGAGTTCTTTTAATCTTTTATTACAATTGCCATACCTCTCTTATTGAAGTAAAATTTATTATTCCAGTATGCAATAAACAGTTAAGTTTATTTCAGATATTATTTTTACATTACTTTTTTGTATATGCATATATATGTTTATATGAGTAAACACTATTTAGGTTCAGAAACATCTTGGTGCAACGAAAAGAAATAGTGATTAAAATATGTACAATATTTGATCATCTTCATCATACATCACTGCAAAGATCCCTGCACTATGGCACAAATCTATTACTTTCTATGCATGAATATTACATGAACTCCTAAGCTATCATTTGTATTTATTTTTATTGCTTGCTAATTGAATTTTTTTAATTAGTTGATGTAGTTGTTAGATATAAAGCATATATTGTAAATAGAAAGAAAACAACTTTGTTGGCATGGAGTAATTTTTTTGAAAGGCACATCATCTATATTATTAAAATAATTGATTATATTTAAGCAATTTAAGCCAATAAACATCACATGATCACCATTTCTTATGCTTGCTTATAACTGTTATTAAAACAGGCAAACCTCACTATCCAAGGCTCCTCACTGACGAAAACCACAAGTCAGAAACCAGTCTGGGGATATTGGATGAGTAGGGACTAGATGGGGATTTTATGCACAAGCCTTCTGTCATCCATTGATGACTCTAGCTTGTTGTGTATGGCAATATGTATAGTGAGTTTTGCCTGTTTTAACTTAAACAATTTACTACTAAAGGTCTATTGATCATGACAAAATTTATTACTTTTAATGTACTAAACTTCTGAGTACCATTTGGACATACTATTTTATTGCTTGTGTGTGTTTTTTATTTAGTTATGTGGCATAGTTGTTAACTATATAAATATATATTTCTAAATAAAATTAGCTGTTGGCAAACATATAAAATTAAAAATAATAATAACATATCAAACAATATTCATTCTTTTTTGCTATGTAGTAACAAATAAATTATAAAAATGTTCAGATATTGGCACTAGAAATCCAAATACCCAGACTTTTTAATTAAAATAAAGATCAAGTCTCTCCCTACTAATTATTTTTTCTCTTACAAGTGACACATCACAAATATAGATCGATTATAAGACCTCTTCCATAAAAATAAAAAAAACATTGGAACACTTTCTTATACATTGTTCTTTATTTTTCCCTTGTCATACTCTTACCACTAACATTACTCATTCAAACTCATTAATAATCAACAATCTTTTTAATAATATGCTTTTTCTCAATATAATAATTACTACTTTTATTCCTTTCATGCTCTGGTTCATAAGATGCTACCTATGCTTTAATACCACAACTCACAATAATACAGATCAAACTCACACACCAGATGATATTTTTGCAGTTACATGGAGTCTAATGTCATTAAAAACAACCAAATAGGCTATTGATTACATTAATTAATAGGAATTATATATATTATATATAGAGCTCTCAAATAAGCTCTTAACAAGCTTTGCAGAATATCCCCAACCCCAAACCAGTTTCTGCTTCTGGCATACTCAGTGAGGTGCTAGGATATTCAAGCATTAGATTAAAAATACTAGGACAAGACCAGCACTTTATCTAATGGATAACTATTAAGTAGAACATCTGAAATTTTCAGACATTCACATAGCCATATGGGACTGAACCAAGGTCAGATATACCATATATTAATAACTTTATCAATATAAAATTACCAAAGCCTTAATATCAAAAAATAAAATTACAAAGAAATCAAGTCATATGTCACATGATTAATTTAACAAGCTTGTATTACAAATGCTATATATAGAGCTTGCAAATAAGCTTTTAATAAGCTTTGCAGAATATCTTCAACCCCAGACTGGTTTCTGCTACTGGCTTCCTCCGTGAGGTGCTGGGATATTCAAGCATTAGATTAAAAATACCAGGAAAAGCCCATCACTTTATCTAATGTATAACTATTAAGTAGAAAATCTGAAATGTTCAGACATCCATATGTTTTCCAATCAGCTATCTAACTTAAATAGCCATAAAGGACTGAACTAAGATCAGATACACCATATATTAATAGATTTAGCAATATAAAGTCACCAACATAGTTTTTACTTAAAATTTCTTTTGTTTTAGTAAGATTTATAAATAAACTCCAATAGCAATGTATATAGTAAACTTAATAGAGTTAATTTAAAGCTAAATATTTTGTAGATAAAATTTCAAATTTGCTGACATGAAATAATTTTCTTTAATAATCATAACCATCCATCATTAAAAGACACTTTATATAATGAAGAGTCACTAATTCAGAAAAACTATGTTTTTAACTCAAAATCTGAAACAAAAACAGAGAAAATTGGAAATGGATTTATAATGACTATGCAAACCAATGAATGTGAACACTAATACATTCTTATACATCGCATAGATACTAAAAAAAATGGCTCTCAAAATCACATGAACTTAGCAATAATAGTTTGTTCTGAATATGGCACTGGCAAATTATAATGCCGTTTAAATGGTGTACTAACCATCAGTCAAAAACTATAGAATTGTAAACTTCCCCCAGGATTCTCTAAAGCAGTATATTACTCTGCCATGTCTAATATTGCCTGATATTTTATATCATCACTAATTTTTTTTTTAGTTTTGTAAATCTTTAGTTATTGTGTATTACTATAACAGCTTATGTTTAAGACTTATTATTATCAAGTTATCTTAACATCAAATTGAAATTAAAATGGCAGTATTTTATAATAATAATGGGTTATGGATTGTAAATGAATTATTGCTTTATCCATTTATAAATATGTCACAAGTATAGTAACCAACAATATGTTAGTGCTATGCTTTACTAAGTAATCAATAATGGAAGGCCTAAAATAATGATAGAAAGGCAAAGTGAATATATTGCTAACTTTAAAACATTTACTTAAAATAAATGAATATATTTTTAAAAATAATAATCAAAACAACAGCTATATAATATATATTCAAATGAATTGTTAAATGTTGGCTACAGTTATAATCATATACATATATAATGTTATTAGAGATTTTAATACAAAATGTAAAAATAAAAATTTTAATAATAATATTGATTCTCCTGCTAATAAAAAAATATGGATGTCAATCCCATATATTTCAAATTATCAAGTAAAGTTTATAAGGAAAATTTATAAAGATATATGTGACATTGCATTTTACACACCTCCTACATTAAACAAATTAATAAATAACTCCAAAGATAAAACCTCATTTATAAATAAAAATTGTGTCATTTACAAATGGATATGTAGGTGTGGCAGTAGATATATAGGTGAATCTAGATGTACATTGGAAAAAAGAACTAAAGAACACTTGCTATTATTAAAACGAGTTCACAAATCGAAACAAAATTGCATAGTAGATAATAATATTTCAGCATCTGTTTTTTACGACCATAATAAATCTTGTATTTATGGTTTTGACTTCAATTTTACCTGTGTAAAATATTGCAAATTGAAAAAAATAACAATAAAATAAAAATAAAGGAAGCTATGCTAATATACAAATGTAAACATGACTTAATTAACAGGCAAGCAGCAAACATTAAAATCACAGAATTATGGGAAAGTTAGCATTTCAAAGCTTTAATTAACAAAGATTACTAAGATAATCGAAAGCGATCCTAAGTGGATAAAATTTTAATTTAGTTACTGTATTTATAAATATTCAGTTATATAATTATGTATATTGCTTTAAAATACAGACATTGAGTAATAATATTATTACATATCATCATCATCATTATCATCAACCATTATCAATCCACTGCAAGATGAAGGTCTCTCCAAGTTTAATCCATCTTTTCCGATCTTTAGCTTCTCTTCTCCACATCACCCCTGCACACTTTCTTATTTCATCCATCCATCTCACATGTGGTCACTTTCTGGGTCTTTTAAAGTCTCTCAGAATCCAGTTTAAAATTTCAATTGTCCATCTATTATCATCTCTTCTAGCAATATGTCCAGCCCAACTCCACTTCAGTCTTTTAATTTTTTCAATAAGATCAGTAACACCTGTTTGTTCTCTTACCTATACATTGCATTTTCGATCTCTTCTTGTTACTCCCAACATGCATCTCTCCATACTTCTTTGAGTGGTCTGAAGTCTCTGTATTGCTCTTCTATTAAGTGTCCAAGTCTCAGATCCATAAGTAAGAACTGGCAAAACACATTTATTAAAAAACTTCCTTTTCAAACACATAGGCATATTTCCTTTTAGTATCAAGTTATTTCTACCAAAAGCACTCCAACCAAGTTTAATTCTATGATTAATTTCATCCATTATGTTTCCATCTGTATTAATAATCTGACCAAGGTATTTGTAACTGTTAACTTCTTCTAACTCATCATAATCAATCTTTATTTTCATATTTTGAGAAAATCTATTAAACATTACTTTAGTCTTTTTAACATTTATCTTTAGTCCTACTTTCCTACTTTCATCTGATAACTCCTGCAACATTTCCTGTAGCTCTAAAGTATTATTTGCAAAAACAACTACATCATCTGCAAAATCTAAATGACTTAAATAATCTCCATTTACTTTCACTCCTTTAGCTTCCCATTTTAATCCACAAAATACTTCTTGCAGCACTGCTGTAAAAAGTTTTGGAGATATGGAGTCACCCTGTCTTACACCCTTCTCAATGTTGATTTTCCTACTATCATAATATAATCTCATTGTTGCTGTTGCATTTTTATAAATATTCTTTAAAATATGACAATATCCTGGATCTATACCTTGATGATCCAATGTTTTAATCACTAAAGAAATATTTATAGAATCAAATGCCTTTTCATAATCTACAAATCCTAAGCATAAGGGCAACTCATATTCATTTGTCCTTTCTATAACTTCTCTCAATACCTGGATATGATCTACTGTACTAAAACCACTTTTAAATCCAGCTTGTTCTCTTGGTTGGTGGAAGTCAAGTGTTCTCTGCAGATGAGTTGTAATTATCTTAGTAAAAATTTTGTATAAAACGGATAAAAGACTGATAGGTCTGTACTTTTTAATATCTTCTTTATCATCTTTTTTAAATACTGCATTCTTCCAATCATCTGGTACATCTTTATCATTTAGACATATGAAATATAACTTTGCTAAAAAATTTCTATTTTTTCACCTGCTTCTTTTAATATATCAATTATAATTCCATCATTACCTGGAGCCTTTCCTTTCTTCATAAATTTAATTGCATGTCTCACTTCCTCATTCAAAATTCTGGGCAATTCAGAAGATATAATAGGTATAGGAGGCACTTGTTCTTTATTACTATATAATTCTTGATAGAAGTTTTCTACACATTTCATGATGTCATCTCTCTTTTTAGTAATAATGCCATCTTTTTTCTTATTGCAGATATAAATTTACTACCAATACCAAAGTGTTGTTTTACACTCTTTAAACTTTTATTCTCTTATACAGCTTTCCTTGCTAGTTCACAGTTACACTTTCTTATATTATTTTCAACTCTTTTCCACACCATTTTACAAAATTAGAGATATTCAATCCTTTTTAATACATCATTTTTTAATATCTTCATATTCCTTCTTTTTTTCATAAATTCTCTAGTCTCAGTAGAAATTTTATTGGTCAATTGCTGCTTTTTTTCTACCAGCTATCTTTGTTGCAGTTTTTAAAAGTGTATCAGTTATTTTCCTATTAATTTCATTCAAATCTGAATCATGTTCAAAATCTACTAATACTTGAAACCGATTTGTAAGTTCTAATTTAAATTCATTAGAATGTTTCTGAAGATTAGGAATATCAAGTGTAAATATTGTTTTTCTTAATAATTTTTGTCTCTCTAGTTTGCATTAACATGTATCTTACATCTTACTAATGGATGATCACTTCCTGTGTTAAATTTATTAAGAACATTACAATCTTGAAATATGTGTTTCCTGTTAGTCAAAATATAATCCAATTCTGCTGTACCATCATTTGGATACTTCCATGTCCTTTTCCTTTTAACATTTTTCTCAAAAAAAAAAAATTCATAATATAAAGTTTTTCTTTTTCTGCAAACTCCACAAGTCTATGTCCTTTCTCATTTCTATTACCATAACCAAAATTACCTACAGCATTTTGTCCTTCATTTATTTACCAATTCTAGCATTAAAGTCTCCCATAACAATTTTAAAATGTTGTTTACTCTGATGAAAAGCCTTTTGTACATCCATATAAAAATCTTCTATTACTTCATCACTATGAGAATTTGTTGGGGCATAAACTTGAATTATCTCTATTTGGTATCTGCTATTAAGTTGTAAAACTAATCTTGCCACCCTGTTCGATACACCATCAATCTCCACAATATTATTCTTCCATTTTTTATTTATAATGAATCCCACTCCACTTGTATTTACAATATTTGTGCCTTTATAGTAGAGTACATGTCCACTTTTTAAATCAATTGTTTCTTCATTTTTCTTCTAACTCCACAAAGTCCAATAATATCCCATTTAATATAAGATAATTCTTCTTCTCACTCTTGCAATCTTCCTTCACTTGAAAGTGATCTGCAGTTGTAAGTACCTAAATAAAAGTCATCATCAAACAGCAGCCTGAGTCTCCAAACAGGGGATTCTTAGCACCCTCTACCTTTGAACACCAACTGCTGTCTTGGTTGGTGACTCTACAGCTTCCTGGGAATAAGGGCCATGATTGTATATTTTGGAAAAAAATATTCTTAAACTCAGGGGTAAAAAGCCAATAAACTCACCACACTGGCTAATGCATGTTGGTGAGCCACCTATTCATGTCTGTATACTATGAATAATCACATAGTAATAACAGATGTAAAAACAAAAATGTATGGAGTGGACATTAGGAATTTGCCCTGCTCCATTCTTTTAAAGCCTCCAAGAGGAATCAAAGAGTCTCCTTTCAGTTAATAGCAAACTCCTTTCTATATATATATTGTACCAAGACTGGTTGGTCCATAATAATTTTATCTAAAAAATTATTAAAATAATAAAGAAGTTATAAAAATCTAAAAGGTTTCTTTAGTAAACAAAATGCAGTTTGTTGTCAAAAGTAAAATTAAAAAGTCACAGTTTTAAAATAAAAGTCACAATTGATTAATTAATTAGAAGGGGAGAGGGGTTGTGTTTAGAAGCATCAGGTTGAAAGTTTTGTAGGGGAAGTAAAAAGTTTATTATTATTATTAGTTGAAATATAATTTAAAGTTTAAAAAATATAAATCTCTTTTATTTAAAGAAAAAAAAGAGTAATCTTAGAAATAAATTGCGAATGATCTTAAAATATATGTGT
The DNA here is from genome assembly GCA_028023455.1 of Epiperipatus broadwayi. Taxonomy (NCBI): domain Eukaryota; kingdom Metazoa; phylum Onychophora; class Udeonychophora; order Euonychophora; family Peripatidae; genus Epiperipatus; species Epiperipatus broadwayi. Next base: position 749,136 of record JAQFVV010012635.1, on the reverse strand, counting down.
GCGTAGATGCTTGCTAATAAATTATATATGTGTGAGAATAAACAAAGAAATGATAAATGCATGTATATGTGCATGTTAAAATAATATTAAAAATATAAATGAGAGTTAAAAAGAAAATATATTTAAAACACAGTGGTGGCTAGTAATTGAAAATATAAAACAACATGTTTGTGATGGCTGCTAATTAAAATATCTAACAACAAGATTAAAAAAGATTAGCTACTAAAGGAATTTCGACAACACAAATTTCCGGAGGATATCAAAACAAAAACACTTCGCATATATAAATACCCAAATTTTATCAGACATTCAGTCTAGTCTAGAGATAACAGTGCAGTTTATTATGTATCCAGAAACAGAAATGCAGTGCTGAGCAGCTTTTGGGAACATACAATCTTACTTTAGCCCTTACTCCAACAAGATTAGCAAGATCTGCTCATGAAATAATGTCTGCATAACAGCTTAGAAATCCTCTGTCAATGTTCAACTGTCTCCAGAAATAATACCGATGAATAAGAAAGAAATCTCCTCAAGAAACTTCAAATCTAACCGGTTAGATATACTTCAATAGAAGCTGCTAACAGCAAGCAATATCCACATTCCAAAAATCCTAGGTAAAATATTTTCTTATTCTCATTTATATATAGTAGCCATCGCATTCGTAAACATTCGTGAATCCTCCCAGAGCCATAATTATATGAACTCTATAGCACACAAAAAATGAACTATTAATTTGTGTGTTCTAAATATATGTGTTTTATATTATGTAATGCTTTATTATAAATGTCAGTGTGTGAATTAATATGTATGTGATTATTATATTTGAAATACCAGTGTTATGTTAGTAAATACGATTTGAAAATATTTAAATTTAGAGTATAAATGATAATTAAAATAAAATGTCTTTAAACTTAAAACTTTATTCGTCAGTGAATTCTTGTAGCAATTCTTTTTACCAATCTTTTCATCAATTCTTTTTATTAATCCTTTCCACCACTAATTATGTATAATCTGTTAGTGATTACAAGTAGCTGAGCTAGTCTGTGGGTATAACTTGGTGTTGAGTTAGTGGCCATTGTTCAAAGTGTGTTGTTTATTCATCTGAATAAATAGCTGGCGCCTGTGTTTACACAAAACAAAAAAGTGCTTTGAAGTTGGTGTTGAACTCAACAGTTGAGAAGAAGTTATGTTCTGGAAATGTGATGCTAGTTTTATATTTTATAGCTATCCTTTGGACATACATACTTTCTGAGTATGTTCTTCTCTGCCTAAGAAACCAGTGTTTTGATCGACTTATATTCTAACCTGGTACAAATCGCTATTCCCAATGTGGGGCTGGACCTAAGAAACAATAGTAATTAAATACTTTGTTTCTTGTTTGGAATTTTTTTATACAAAAGCTAAATTATGCATTTAAACTGATTTAAATATTAAAAAAAAGAATTGACCGAAAACTTTTTTTTCTTTAAATGAAAAGAGATTTGACAGGGATGTTATTTAAAATAAATCATTATATTAAATCAGAGACAGTTGGGTATTATGGGTGGAGCTGATGTATTAGGAATGGGTAGAGAAAAATGGACAAAGGGGGTGGAGTCAGCATATGTTTCCATCTTAGTAAAAAAAAAAAATAAACAGTAGTATGTAAATTTAGTTTAATGTAAGCGCTAGTTTGAAAAAAAATATTTGGTTTCAAAATGGGAAAAGATGTAGAGCTCAAGGGATTAATAAAAAGAGTAGATGCGTTAAAAAGGGAACATGAGAATATAAAAACCTGGGTGCACATACAAAAATGGAGGCAGTAAATCAGCTGCTCAAAATAAAAACATTCTCAGGAACAGAGGGGAGAATCCAAGTGGCCACTTAGAGAGCTTGGAATGTTATTGCATCTTGAATGGTTTAAGCGAGGGAGCAAGAATTGCCTTAGCTTGCAGTCACATACAGGGAGAAGCTCATCTCTGATGGAATTCATTACATGTAAAACCGGCAATGTTCGTGAATACAAGTGTTCATTGTTGGCAAACTATTGAGGGGAGGATCTACAGGAAAAGGTTAAGTTTCAAGTAGAGCAGGATAGATGGCAAATGGGGGAGTTATTTATTACATTTTATCATAGACAAGTAGCGAAATTGAGATCAATCACAGCATACAAATTATTGGAGCAGCATATTATGTGTATAGTTAGGCATGGTTTATCTGGGAATGTGGAACAAATAATGATTGGAAAGCAAATGGTAGAGCAGAGGGCTGAAATACTAATGCATTGGACAACAATGGAGGGTGGTGGATTGTCAGGATGTGGATGGAAATGCAGAAGGTGATTTATGCAAGTAGCAAATCTGGTATGTAGTGGAGAAGAGTGCACACCTGCAATGGCACCTCAGAGCTGTTTTAAGATAAAGATAAAGGTAGGGGGGTTGCAACTAGTGCATTGTTTGATTTGGGGAGTCAGGTATTGGTAAAGTCACAGGAAATGTTTAATAAAATAAGTGACATTGACCCAAAAATTAAAATATTGCCATTAAAAACAGTATATGTTTTGTTGGCTAATGGTAAGAAGGCAAAGTTGGCATCCAAACAGGCATGGGTGAAATTACACATGGCAGAGGAGAATATATGCACATGCTGTTGATTTTGGAAAGTCTGATTCACAAGATCATATTAGGCTCAGACTTTATGTACAAAACAGGCTGTGTATTGGATTATAAACAAAGTCAAGCAGAAATAAACAACATAATAATTCTATAACACCAAAAGGATGAGGTAAATAAACAGAGTGATTCACAAAGTGCAGTAATGGAAATAGTGATAGGAAAAAAGGTGGATGAGTCAAGATGCATAAATGATAATCAAAGAGACCAACTGAATAAACTATTCAATAGATATGAAAGCATATTTTCCAAGGTTCCTGGGATAATCCAAGGGTATGAACATAGGATAAGACTTATGAAAGACCAACCATATCAAGCCCATGCATATCCTATACCTCGTCAATATAGATGAAAAGTAGAAGAACAGATAGACAAAATGCTTAAATGGGGGATTATATCTAAATGTTTGTCTCCTTTCAATAACCCCATCATGACTGTAAAAAAAAAGATGAATCAATTCGGTTGTGTTTGGATGCCCAGCAGTTAAATAAGATAACAATAGCTGATACTAATGCTTCACCACCTATGAGAGAATTGTTATTGAAATTTCAAAATAAAATAGTTTCGATGTTCGACTTAACTGCCAGCTATTGGCAAATCAAACTTCATCCCGAGGATCGGAAATATACAGCATTTAAATATAATGCAAGGGCATATAATTTTAACTGGATTCCCTTCAGGCTAAAGGATAGTAGGGCAGGGCTTATATAATGTCAGGATCAGATATTGTCAGATGATATTAAGAATTTAGTTATAATGTATGTGGATGACATTGTGGTGGCATCGTAAAACATATATGAGCACTTTGCACATTTAGAAATGTTGCTGGGGGAGTGTGAGAGAAAGGGGATTCAAATTAATTTAAACAAGAGTAAGATAATGACTGACGAGGTCAAGTTTTTAGGTCATATAATTACAGAAAGAGGAATATTACCTAAACCTGAAAAAATCCGAGCAATACAAAAATTTCCCACACCCCAGAATAAAAAACATATTAAATCTTTTCTCGGACTATGTAATTTCTATAATCGATTTTATAGAAATTTTTCACTTGATATGGAGCCATTACTGCAGTTATTAAGAAAAGGAAAACTGTGGGTGTAGAATGAACAGCATGAGCATAGTTTTCAGAGCATGAAGGCAGGATTTTTAAATAAAGTTATGCTGACATCCCGATTTCGACAAACCCTTCGTGGTACAAATGGACAGCAGCGGGTTTGGAATGGGGGCTATGCTATTTCAGATGCAGGAAAGGGGACAGCACAGAGTTCTTGGTTTTATTAGCCATTTACTAAAAAGACTAGAAGTGAAATACACTGTAACTGAGAAGGAAGCCCTGGCTATTGTGTGGGCATTCAAGAAATTCCAGCAGTATTTAGTAGGCTCTGAAGTGGTAGTAATCACTGACCATAAGAGCCTCGAATTTATTAATCACAGCCTCTTGAATAATAGCAGGCTAATAAGGTGGAGCTTGTTCCTGGAAGAATTTAATTACAAAGTGGCTTACTGTCATGGCAAGGAGAATATTGTGGCAGACACTTTAAGCTGATATCCAGTAGCTCAAGAACAACACTTGAGTTGCAACAGTATATATAGCTGCTGCCACAATATATAAAAGAAATGGGATAGAAGACAATTTGCATAGATTAAAGGAGCAGCAAGAAAAAGATAATGATTGCAAACAAATAATGGAGTATTTATGCAATTATCCTGTAATGAAAACAGCCAATAATCCACTGTGGAGGGACTGAAATCACTTTTGTTTAAAGGGAGGACTCTTACAGTGTGTATTACAAAAAAAGAACACATTATTCTTCCAGTCACCATGAGAAAGCAGATAATTAAATATGCACATAAAACTTACAGACATTATGGGACAAAGAAAGTGGAAGGATGGCTGAATCATTGGTTTTACTGGCCAGGAATGAATGCCAATATTGCAGACATGATTGGTAGATGCTCCATATGTTCAGCAACCAAGCCCGCTAACACATCAAGAGTGGGGCCACTGCAACCTATATATGCCCAATGCCTGAACAGCTTACTAGCGATAGACTTCTATGGACCTCTGCCTCCATTCAATAAAATGAAGTATCTCATGGTGACATATGACATGTTTTTGAAGCTGGTAGCAGCATATCCAGTAGCTCAAGCTAATGCAAAACAAACTATTCAAGTTTTGGAGCAACAATACTTTAAGACTGTAAGAATTTCAGACAAAATTCTGTCAGATCATGGAATGCTCTTTATATCTAGTGAATGGAAGAAATGGATGGACAGGTGTGGTATAAGACATATACTTATGTCAATTCGTAACCCTCAGTCTAATCCATGTGAATGGTTTATAAGGGAGTTGGGGCATTTATTTTGGGTTTATATACAGGATGATCATCACAAATGGGTGAAAGAAACCTTGCTAATAGTCAACATGATAAACTGGTCAAGAAATGAGTCTACAAGATTTGAACATGTTCAGCCACATTTTGGAAAAAATATTCCATATCCGTTTGAGACTAAATTGCCAGAAGGGATAAATCCAATCAACCAGAGAAGAGATACTAAGCAAGCACTTAACTGGTTAACAAAAATGGGCATGCTATGGGAGAAGAGGCAGGAAAAACCTAAGGCCATATTCAGGAGGGGAGATGAGGTCATGGTGAGAGTTCATCCAGTGAGTCATCCTGAAAAACATATATACAAGAAATTCCAGCCAATATACAATGGACCCTATATCATCAAGTGACAATACGGTAATAACATATTTGTGATAGCACAGGCAATGGGGGAAAAAGGAACATATAATGCTCGGTTGTTGAGGTTAGGAAAAAGAGAAAAACAGCCACTGGACAGGTGGTAATAATACTAAATGAAATGTTTGGGAATAATAATGCCAAGGAGGCTTCATTGAATAAAATATTTTTTTTTCCCCACACACATATTAATTAAGAAAAAATGCTCGTAAATAAACAGTTAAAAAAATCAATAAAATCAAATTGAATAAGTAGGTCAAATGAATGATTTAAGAGTAACATTTGTAGGATTAAATAAATGAATAAAATAAAAGGTTTAATTAAAGTGATCAAGTTAAATAACTAAATAACATGTCCATAATAAAATAAAAATAGTTCTGAATTAAGAATTAAAGTTGTCAGAGATAAAATGGTCAAAAATAGATGCATTTTATTCTCAAATGAAGGGTGGTGTAATGTACCAAGATTGGTTGGTACATAATAATTTTATCTAAAAAATTATTAAAATAATAAAGAAGTTATAAAAATCTAAAAGGTTTCTTTAGTAAACAAAATGCAGTTTGCTGTCAAAAGTAAAATTAAAAAGTCACAGTTTTAAAATAAAAGTTACAATTGATTAATTAATTAGAATGGGAGAGGGGTTGTGTTTAGAAGCATCAGGTTGAAAGTTTTATAGGGGAAGTAAAGAGTTTATTATTATTATTAGTTGAAATATAATTTAAAGTTTAAAAAATATAAATCTCTTTTATTTAAGTCAAAGGAAAAAAAAGAGTAATTTTAGAACTAAATAGCTAATGATCTTAAAATATACGTGTGCATAGATGCTTGCTAATAAATTATATATGTGCAAGAGTAAACACAGAAATGATAAATGCGTGTATATGTGCATGTTAAAATAATATTAAAAATATAAATGAAAGTTAAAAAGAAAATATATTTAAAACACAGTGGTGGCTACTAATTAAAAATATAAAACAACATGTTTGTGATGGCTGCTAATTAAAATACCCAACAAGATTAAAAAGGATTAGCTACTAAAGGAATTTTGACAACACATATTGCCGGAGGATATCAAAACAAAAATACTTCACGTATATAAATAGCCAAATTTTATCAGACATTCAGTCTAGTCTAGAGATAACAGTGCAGTTTATTATGTATCCAGAAACAGAAATGCAGTGCTGAGCAGCTTATGGGAACATATGATCTTACTTCAGACCTTAGTCCAACTAGATCATCAAGATCTGCCCATGAAATAATGTCTGTGTAACAGCTTAGAAATCCTCCGTCAATGTTCAACTGTCCCCAGAAATAATACTGATGAATAAGAAAGAAACCTCCTCAAGAAACTTCAAATCTAACCAGTTAGATATACTTCATTAAAAGTAGCTAACAGCAAGCAATATCCATATTCCAAAAATCCTAAATAAAACATTTTCTTATTCTCATTTATATATAGTAGCCATCGCATTCGTAAACATTCATGAATCCTCCCAAAGCCATACTTATATGAACTCTATAGCACATAAAAATGAACTATTAATTTGTGTGTTCTAAATATATGTGTTTTATATTATGTAATGCTTTATTAGAAATGTCAGTGTGTGAATTAATATGTGCGTGATTATTATATTTGAAATACCAGTATTATGTTAGTAAATACGATTTGAAAATATTTAAATTTAGAGTATAAATGATAATTAAAATAAAATGTCTTTAAACTTAAAACTTTATTCGTCGGTCAATTCTTTTAGCAATTCTTTTTACCAATCTTTTCATCAAATCTTTTTATTAATTCTTTCCACCACTAATTATGTATAATCTGTTAGTGATTACAAGTAGCTGAGATAGTCTGTGGGTATAACTTAGGCATTGAGTTAGTGGCCATTGTTCAAAGTGCGTTGTTTATTCTTCTGAATAAATAGCTGGCACCCGTGTTTACACAAAACAAAAAAGTGCTTTGAACTTGATGTTGAACTCAACAGTTGAGAAGAAGTTATGTCCTGGAAATGTGATGCTAGTTATATATTTTATACCTATCATTTGGACATACAGACTTTCTGAATATGTTCTTCTCTGCCTAAGAGATCGGTGTTTCAATCGACTCATATTCGAACCCGGTACAATATATGTATATATATATATATGCATACATATATATATATATATATATATATTAGTGTGTGTTGTGAATATATTATTGATTTAAATATTCATTTTTTCTAACCAAAGTATTTTAGTCAACCTTTTAAACATAAATAGAGTGCAAGAATAAACCGCTACTTTATCTTTGATAAATTTTGACTTACATTTGGTTAGAGCGTATTTTAAATATTTATTGTACAATGTTATGAGTTTTAATTTCAAGTGATATATATATATATAATTATTCAAAACAATGCAATAATTAATACAGTAAAATATTTTAAAAACAAACATATACCATAATTTAATAGAAGTACTTTTGACTATCTATGTAGTTGTTATCAACTAGATTCAAATTGTATTACAAAAAACCATTACAAATGTATACAAACAGAACTATGTCACACATCAAATTTTCCACAATTCATTAATTTTTATATTAGCAGCCTGTCTATTTATCAAATATTGCTTTTCATTTTTTATTAACATAGCTTCTTTAATTTTATGTTTATTATTATTTCTTTCAATACACAAAATGTTAACTTTATTAAATTCAAAATCAAAACCATAATTACATGTTACATTGTGATAAAAAAATACTGAAGGTGATACATCATCATTTCTAACATTTTCTTGTCTTGATTTTTGTACTCGTTTATATATGTAACCAATGCTTCTTTGATCTTTTCTCCAATGTACACCGAGATTCACCTATATATGCCTTTCCACAAACATACAGCCATTTATTTATTGCACAACTTTGATTTAAAATACTACATCTATTTTTTGAATTATTTATCAATCTATTTAAATTAGGAGTAGTATAAAATGCAACTCGACATATATTTTTGTATATGTGTTTTATAAATTTCACTTGTTGATTACAAATAAATGGTATTGATATCCAAGTATATTTCATTTTATCAATATATATAGCACTTAAAATATTACCATTATTATTAAATGTAGTAACAATATTATAAATTAATTTATGATTATATCTAATATTTAATAAATCCATAGTAAATACATTTATGTTACTTATTTTATCAGAATTATATTTACGTAACTTATTATTCCTAAATAAAAATGATTTTAAATCAGATAATTTATGTACTATTGGTACATTTGAATACAAAGGAATATATCCTCTTTTTTTCAATATATTTTATTACCATACAATAATCTAATTTATTTTTATTATGAGTAACTTTAATATCCAAATATTGAATTGACATTTTTTCTTCAAAAGATTTAATCCATTTTAAACTTTCTAAACTATTTAATTCATTAAATAACAAATTTATAACATCTAAACTTCCACAAAAAAAAAAAAAACATCATCAACATATCTGTAATAAATTTTAATACCTTGGTAATATATATTATTATTAAGAATCATATCTTCATATCTTGATATTACAAAACTACATATTTGTGAAACTATAGGAAGACCCATAGGCCAACCATGATCCATTTTATAACAATTGTCATTAAACATAGCATATATATATATATATCAATAAAATATAAAACATCATTTACAAATTTTACTTTCTTAACATCAACTTTTTTTAACATCAAAGCATCTAATATAATTTTTTATAGATGTTTATCTATCTATTGAACTGTACATCTCACATATATCAAATGTACAAATACTATCATTTTCATTAATATTAATATTATGAATTTTCTTTACAAAATCAAACGATGAACTAATGGTATATTTTCCAAATCCAAGAACATCTTTTAATAATGTTTCTATAAATCTACAAGTTTTGTAATAAAATGATCCACCAAAGTCAATCATTAATCTTAAAGGTTCATCTTGTTTGTATAGTTTAATATTCCAAAAAATCCTAGGACAAATTGCAGCAGATGGATAAAGACAACAATATGTATGAGCATCTATATATTTATTCTTTTTAGCTTTTTTTAAAATATCACCAATAAACTTTACACATAAATTTTCACTGTTTATTTTTTCTAACATTTTTAAATTTGAGCTTTTCCATTTGAATTAAAACTTTATCATAGTAATCAAGTTTTGACATAAGACATAATCTCAAACCCTTATCTTCTTTTAAACAAACAAGATCGTTACCATGAATAAACTTTTTTAATCTAAATATATGCAAATTCCAATTGCAATTAACTCTGTTTTTAAATTTCTTAACATTAACTTTTTGTATCAATTCATTTGGTACTTCAGGAGAACATTTAATTACACTAAAAAAATGTTCAACGGCAGCTTTTAACTCCAAATTACTCAGCCCACACATCACCAATGTATTTAGAACCATATTTCAAAATATACTCTTGTTCAAAATCAATATCCATGCTAGATAAATTGACATAGTTACTATTTTTACTCTTATTTACATTTTTATTATATAGAAAAATAATTTGTTTTGAATAATTATATATATTGTATTATAATTGGAATACAGACATTGATTAATAATATATATATATATTAAGCACGAGTTATTCTATTATATATGTGTTGATAGAAGGTTTTATATGCAAAAGATGTAGTGTAATTCATAGTAAGTAAAATATCAAAATTTATTATATAATTGTACTGATATTTTGGCAAAATTAAATTTGACTTCAACTAGATAAAATGTTATATATAGTCATTGGAAAAATATAGAAAGTTGTTATGAGATATTATTTTATATAGCACTATGTTTTTATACTGTTATACTGATATTAGTGATTAAGCCAATGCACATGTGCTTTAAAGATAAATTATAAATGAATACTCACATCTTCACGCTCTCATTTCCATATCTTAAGATTTGCCCATACATAAATATTTGGATCAAAAAAATGGATGGATTCATTCCATCCTTTCTAAAAAAACTATATATTGTGAATGGAAAAGTGAGAGTATTCATTTTTAATTTATCTTTAAAGCGCATGTGCATTGGCTTAATCGCTAATATCACGATTACAGAAAGTTGTTATAAAAGATGAATTGAGAGTAATAGAATTAATTAATCATTTCTATATCCAATGATATTTTCACTCAATTGAAGATAAATGTTATTTTGCAAAATGTTAGTACTTATATATTTTTAATATTTTTTACACCCAAATATTTAGTTATTATAGAAAAGATTGAGCAAGATGACCTGCCATTATGCTTTGGATTTGTAGATTATGAAAAAAGTATTTATTTTTATAAACATTTTTACAGTGATTAATGTTTTGGACTAACAAGATATAGACTCAAGATATTATAATATTTGAATGAATATTTATTAAATGCAACAAGTTATTTCATTGCATAATACTAGTATCTCCAAATCATTTTAGAAAGTTTTACTAAAAATATTTGTGGATTAAAATGTAAGTAAAGATAATAAAATTGGAGATCCATTAGGTCATCTACAAGTTTTTGTAAATATGCTTCAGAATTTCCTAAAATATTACAAGAATTATCAAATAAACATAAAAAAGTAGAACTAAAATGAATACCAAGAAGATTAAAGGAATATTTAATGAATTTCTTCAGAAAACTATAGTGATGCTTGATATTATGAATTAGAAAAAAGTAATAAATTCAAATACCTTAATTAGATTATTGATGCAGATGACAACAAAATGGATAAAATTAATTATAAACTTGGATGAAATGCTTTTGGTAGAAAAAACATTATTTTAAACTATATAATTGTGTTTTATGCACATGTAATGAAGCTACATAGTGTAGTAATTAATAATCTTCATTAATCATCTGAGCACTTTTGGGATGTCTAAATTCCCATAATCATAGCTCATTACCAATTGAGAAATGCTCGTAATAAAGCCTTATGTAAATTTATGCAAATTGATTATAGTGTCCATTTTTTGGAAATGCAGAATCAAGCTTCTAATTGATAAAAAAGATTTTAAGAAATGTTGTACATATTTTTACTTATGGATATGAGACTTAAAAACTTAACAGAAAAGTAAATCAGATATGGTAAACCATTCAATGAAGTATGGAGAAATATATGTTAGGAATAACAAATAGATATCAAAATTTCTTGAGCGAGACAACAAACAAATATTATTAGTATCATTGAAAGAATTCAAAAATTGAAATGGAATTGGGATATATCTATATTGCTAGAAAAAATGATAATAGAGAGTGAAAGTCTTCAATGGGATCTCAAGAGATTGTAAAAGGCATAGAAAGCAACCACATGTGAGATGGGTGGATAACATAAGGAAGTTTGCCAGTGTAAAAATTGTGGCTAATTGGATTATATAGAGAGCACAATAAACATGTTCAATTAAGAAGATTTTACAATTTGCAAAATTAACAGATGATGAATTTATTTCTAAGCATTTACATAAAAAATGTCATGAGTATAGAAGTATTACAGATAAGTATTATGAATAAAAAAAGAGAATAGATAAATTGGTTAAAAATATTATTGTTTTAGAAAATAAATAAACAAAATGTTTAGTTATATAAGAATAAAATATAAATAAAACCCAGAAAGGCATGTGACAAAACTATAAGAAGATATTTGATGTAGGAACAGGAATACTAAATACCAAAGAAAGAATATAAAAATCAGATAATGGTTCGACTGTGAATGGGTTTTATGGGAATGAAGTGAAAAAGTATGGAACATTTATTTTTTTTAAATATGATATGTTTTAAAATGCTTAGGCAAATAATTTGGGGAATAGGAAAAACTTTAAAGTAAAGGGCATAGTAAAAGTAAAAAAAAAAAATGGTTTTTATTTAAATCTTTATGTCAAGAATGAGAGGTATAAAAATATTTTAGATAACAAAACAGCTTAAAAAAATGAGATACTGAGAAAAAAAGATCTGCTAACAAAACAGATTTTTTGGTTTATTCTAATATATAATAGTTTCAAAGAAAGAAAATATTCACCTTAGCCATGAGAGTTTATGGATATCTGGATATTTATAATATGATGTCATTCTTATTATATTGCATCATATAAGATCATAATATCATCAAATACTTAAAAATCAATTACAATTACACTTCTCATAAATACAGAATTTATTTACTTCATTTTTTATCTTAACATTTTAAGTTACTTAGCATATGTCCCTTATTATAAAACTCTTGTATCATGAATTATATTTCCATTGTATTTATTACATAATACAATCACATTTTCATCCTTTCAAGATATTCATAGTGCTTCCAATCCTACATTTGAAACCTTTATGCTTATTTATATTTTTTATCTTTTTCGCTATTTTTATTACTTTCATCTAGTGTTAGAATGGTTATACTTATTTACCAGTGGCTACTAATGAAATGCAATATGTAAAAAATCCCTAGATACAAATATTATTGAAGTACAGACTAGTATTTTAAAATAGTTTAAAAACTTTCAATGAGGCAAAACAAATAATTATATAACAGAGTGACTGCATCAATGTTAGTTTAAACTCTTTAATTCTATTTTGTTTTTTCATATATTAAAACGGTTTGCCAACATTATTAATGTGCAATCTGATGTTATGATATTAAAAAAAAACTATAAAAATGTACTTATAAAATTTAATAACATTTATATCCGAATACAAAAATTTTAGTAACACCTCAATAAGTCTATTGAGACATTCTTATATAATATATAGACATTAAAATAATTTTTGTAACTTTTTAAAAAGCTGAATAAGGATAATATAGATCAATGGATAGATCACTATAACTAGACTGAACACTGCCATGATAAATACAATTCCAATATTATTAGAATATACATTTTAAATAGAAGAAATAATTCTTCAATATTTATTAATTTTTGTATTGACTAATGACAACCATGGTAATAAAAAAAAAATCAAGAATAGATGCAAAATTTTAAATACAATTAAAGATCATAAACTGAATTTCAAAACGCTTCCTCTTAAATCGAGTGTTAAAATGTATTAAAGACAGTCTTGAAAATAAAGTATATACTTTTAAGGGTTAAAGTTAATAGTATATTTTAAATTGAATAAAGTTGAATCACTAAATTATTTTACTTTAGTTCTTAAATTACAATAATAACTAGAATTATTTTTTTTTTCGTTAAATGTCGACCATAAAACAGAGCTAAAACTAATTTTACCAGAAAAAAGGTATCATTTGTTATTTTTGGACATTGATTGTTCACATTTAAAAACAACATTTATAGGTTACTACTAAAGTAAATCATGTGTTTTAAAATCAAAAGTTCTCTTTCATGATAGTTTGGGCATGTAGTTTGGATAGATGATGATGGATTAGGATAGAAAGATTTATAGAGATGAACCAGAAAGTAAAAGTCAATTTTGAAAGTTGACCTCTGGTCACTAAATAGATTGTTACTAAGGGAGTGATTACCACCAGATTAGATAAAAGGTAAAATGTTTCAAAAGAAAAAAGTTTTAAGTATTAAATATTTTAAGTGATATATATAAGCTTTATAGAATTTCAAACACACACATATATATATATATATTAACGAATAGGCTTAAAACCTGTAACAATAATATACTTTCATTTAGTCAATATTTTAAACAATAATAATCAAATAGTATATTACTCAGGAATTAATAAGAATTTTGAGCCCGAAAACTGACTGCAATCCGTAATCTTCGAGTTCAAGAGCCAACCACTAAACATATGCATCAAATCGTACAACACCAACAGTTAATTTATGATCACTGAATTCCTATCTAATCTAACTAAAATATTATTTAGATAACAATAGCTAGCACACATTCATTTTCTAATAATATTAATAAGTAGCGAATTTAGTCAAGGGTTGCATACTTAAAAAAAATCTAGATTTGTTCAGATATTTCTAAGTATTTGAACAAAATTTTAGATTCAGATCCAAATGCCATATTATGATTATGGAAAATACATGCATTAATTATTGAATAATAAATGCATGCAAATATATATATATATTTGAAATAGGAATGAATATCTTATTAGAGACTCTAATATAAACTAACTTCAGATTTACTTGGAGCGAAAAAAAAACATACAGATCATTAATTTAGATAAGATAGTTCAAAAAGTTACAAAATAAGCGCAGTTCTTTATCTAAACGTTCATCCCGAATTAATAATGACAAGTTTGTAAGAGCAAAAAATGCCTATTAACACTTTCTCCTAGTGCTCAAATATCGAGTTCAAACCAGGTGATTTAGATATCGGAGGGTTTTTAATCTGGATCATATTAATAAGTAGACAACCAATAACAAACTAAAACACATATATTTATTCTATTATTGATCAAAAAATAAATTTTAAGCTAATCTTAACTACGAGTTGTTTTGAAAAAGAAATTCAACTAATAATTTTTCAGTAACTATCTTTTATAAATTGTGCTTTGCTTATATTAATAATAAAAAAATGAAATGATTTATTGCTTGGAAGTTCATAAGAAATATGAACATTAGAATTAATAGATTGGACTTGGATTCTGAAATTTTTATTTTTTGAGCTATCACTGTTGATTGGTAATAAACTGCGCTTAGTGTGAGTATTTACGTACATTCATATAGAAATATATATAATGTATATTAATTCTATTCGCTGTATGTTAGAGTTAAAAAATAATCTCCAATTTAAATATTATATAATGCTATTTATTTTCTGTTCATTTACTTACATTAAATTTGCTAAATTTATATTTTTTCTCCTACTTTTTTCTAAATTAAATACGTTTTATAGAGAGATAGAGATTTAGAAAGACATGCTTAAATTTATACAAATATTTTTTTATTGGCATATATACATAATAATTTCATATATATATAAAACTTGGATTGTCTATAAGCTCCTAAACTTTATTAATTAGCTAATACTTTAAAACTTCGAAAAACTTCAATTTCTTTTAAAACCAACACGTTAAGATTAAGCTGATTTCACTGCTCTATTAAAATTATTACACCAGAAAAAAATTGATTGGTTTTAAATATTTAAACATGGTTGTTCTAAAAGAAAAATTAAAACATATGGTTTCTTTAAAGCGTTATCATCGCTAGCGCACATTTTTAAAATAGGGTATAATTGATTCTTAATCAAGAAAATTTCAAACCATTATGAAAATAATATCAATACATACATAAGTGACAGTAATAATTCCAAAACTGATTACATATGAAAGATACTTAAATTTCTGCTTATTAGCACCCCCCCCCAAAAAAAAAAAAACAGCATGTGATTTTTTCAGCTTATATTCACAAGTTTCAGAGTAAACAAAGGCAAAACTCTCCATACAGTAGTGTCACCCTGTACCAAACAGAGTAATCAATAGATGCCAGAAGGCTTGTGCATAAAATCCCTATCTAGTGCCTACTCATCCAATATTCCCAGATTAGTTTCTGGCTTGTGGCCATCATCACTGAGGAGCCTTGGATCTGAGAGCACTGCACCTAGATCTTAGGATCTAATGCAACCCTCCAGCAGCCAACTCACTGATGATGGCCACAAGCCAGAAACTAGTCAGGGGATATTGGATGAGTAGGCACTAGATAGGGATTTTATGCACAAGCCTTCTGGCATTCATTGATTACTCTGTTTGGCACAGGGTGGCACTACTGTATTGAGAGTTTTGCCTTTGTTTACAACAAATTATGTGCTAGTATAGAGATGGTGATCATGTGATGTTTCGTGGTTTAAGTTTCATAGTACTTTCACAAAAATATTTTCTCTTATATTATTTGGTATAAAAGAAGACATGTACCATATATATTACTGTTTGAATTACTTCTCTTATACAAGATAGAATATAAACTAAAAATGTTTTCATTTTTATATAAAAGTGCATCAGACAAATATTATTACTAAATGACATGATTTTTTCCAATGCCAAATTTTAACTGACACTTCATTTGGTGAAAAATACTTAGCACAGAAAATTCATCTTCAAATAATAATAATAATATAAAGTCACAAGAAAATGCTGTAATTATTACCCATTATTATAGGAGAGTCTTGTTTACTTATGAAATATTTAAGAAGTTGTGATATTTCCAGTTTTCACAGTATAAAGCATTAATATCTGATCTACTTTCTTTACATAAGCTAGGATAGAAACTAAAATCACAGTTTTGAATTAAAAATGAGGTCAGACAAATATTATTATTAGATGATATGATTTCAAATCTGCAATACCAATTGCTAATTGATGGTTTTCCTGGTTTATCATGGCTAAGATTTATCTTCAAAATACATGGAGACTAAAATTTGATTTAATTATCTAAATGAAATTAAAATTGACTTTGAGATTGTCTGAACATAGAAAGTTATCATAATCCATACAAAATATATCACATCACTTTAAAGTATTTAAAAAGATTCTGATTTACTCATGTAATAAAAGTCTCTACAGAAATGTTAAGCTGATGTCTTGATAAACCCCCAATCATTTTTCATAAATCTAAGACTAGTACATGATTAGAAAATATATATTTCTTTTCAATTTTTTTTGATTAGGCACAATTCTAGGTACAAGAAAGTTGCAAAAATGGTTTTTACTTTCTTAATCAATGACCCCCCCTTATTATCACTATTATTTTTACAAAGTGTTATGACAGTTATTAAAAACACACAATTCCCGAAGAAGAGTGAAGATTTCGTTAAAATGTTGGCTAATTACTTCTGTGGACATTTCATATTTGTCAATCAGAATCTTACTTAAAGACTTGAATCAACTTGATCTGTTTTTTCACCATAAAAAATTTTCTGCTTTAAGATTTTTGATATATATTCTCCAAATTTTGATGTACATTCATGGTTTAACCAGAAAATCCTCCATTGAAGTATATAAGTAAATGCTATAACATATAATATATATTTATAATAATACATAAAAACTTTTATGGCTAAACATTTTTATTCTCTTCTCAAAATAAATTTAATATTTTAGACTTTAATTTATATTGCATGCATAACAACATACATCATTTTATTGGAATTAAATAAAATTAATAAGAATCATAATAAAAATATGATAAAGCAATTCATATATTTATAAATATAATAAAACTAAAATGTATTAATTATAAAACATATAAAAATTATTCAATATGTATAAAATATACTCTATAAATTGATACAGAACATTGCTATTCCGCTTGACAAATATGGCATTTTTAGAATTTAACATTATTTGTAACACACAATAAAACATTAAACACATCCTTATATATATATTGTAAGTATAGCAAAATATAAAGTTTATTAGGGCGTCCACGTTGTGGGTCAGTTCTAAGTAAAATGAATTTTTTTAAGTATTAATTAAATAATTTCTAAGTACAATTTCCTTCGTGCGACCATTTTTATTCAAATGTTTTACTTTGTTAATTTTATAAAAACTTATTAAATTGATATTAAACGTATTTTATAATCTTTCGATCGGTCATCCACATTGTATTTCAAATAGAACTAAAACGATTGGGAGAGTCTACAAATTTCACATATATTATTGGACTGTTTAAGCTGATTATAACTTTATTCTAACAAATGAGAATTTTTTATTCAGATGGTCGCACATCCACGTTATGGATTAATTGTACTATATTTAAATCAATATGGCATTTAAACACTTGCAGCTAAATTGCATGTCAATTGTACCATTTTAAGGATGGATAGGTGGATACTTCATCATTCCCAGCTAACACTATTTCTAAAGCCCACCAGGATGATGATGATGATGGTATAGAACATTTATAATCCTAATTGCCAGGGCGCCAAATTGCAACTTTAATCAAATATAAAGGTTAAATCTCACTTCAATAATTTTCAGTAATAATATTTAATGAATGGGTTAATAAATAATCAATCGATTCAGAGAGCACTGAGAATGCATTAAAATTAATAATATTAATATTCCTAGAAATTCTTGGTTATTCTCAACACCCTCACCATTCATCATCATTAAAACTACAATTAAAATTTTATTCTAATTACAAAGTTCGATATCCATCTCCACCTTCCTGATCCACTCCTCCATCAACTTCACATCCATAGGTCTATTACACTATTATCTATTTTACCATTAAAATTTACAGTCTGCTAGCTCATTTCTCCCATTATAATCTCTTCTCAGGGTTTTTTAGAACAATTAGGTGTGGAAATCGAACACGCTATGACAGATTATTGGTGATAAACACTTCTCTCATGATCACCTCCAAGGTAATCTTGGGTTGTCTTTAGTGCAATTTAATATCTATTTACATTAAAGCTCATAATAATTTAAGCTTATTAAATCTTTTAAAAGTACATTATAAACATATTCACAATTATAACAAAATTATAAAGAATATAACAAAATTATAAAGAAGTGAGTCTAGAGAGGTGTTTGAATACAACGAATGGAGAAAGGATTTTATGCCTACCCCCTGCACTCGCTAACACCCAATAACTATCCCTATTCATAATTTGTACTTCAACTATTTTAAATTATTTGGTAATTCTAAGTATTGGAAATTAACCATTTTAAATAATTTTACAGCATATTTATGAAAATGATGATTCAAATGTTAATAATAATATATTGATGTATGATTGGATTTGAGAAGTCTAGCTAATAATAACCCACAAAAACATTGAGACATACGCAAATTTTATTTAAAACAAATACCAAATTTTATTGACATTCTACAATTCAATACAGAATATATATATATTTGCTTGATGACTCGCATGGCTTTCCCCTGTTTTACAACCGTATTATGATACAAATAAAACTAAACAAATAAATATCCTTAAATCAATGGATAATATCAATAGGTTTAAAATATCAATATTCATTACCTAATTATCAGGGAATTACGATTACCATGGAGTAATAAAAAAAATAATATTTACCTTCACATATATTATATTTTCGCTTTCCTTTTTTATCCTAGATACAGCGAATACCAAATTTCTTCCCGTGTTTAATGCTTTTAAATTACTGATTGTTTTGAGAGCTAATTATTCCCATAATAAAATTTAATAATTTTAATTAACTATTTTAAATTAACATTCCTTCGCAAATTTACTAACTTTATTTCATCACTTTGATCTAACATTTTTTGCCCTAATCTTTACAATAGAGATACTTTATGTACGATGATGGGATTAAGTTAATGCTAACAAATCGGTATTTAGATAAATCATAGTGCACATACTTTATACTCATGTTCTTATGACCATAATAATACTTTCATAATATTACCTTTCCAGCGAAGTTCTCAGCTGGCTGTGAAAATATTTAGGAGATAATTTCATATACGCATTGCTTACACTTAAACATTCGTAGGTTTTATTTAACCCTTAATTTAACATTTATTAACCTTATTGCTCTTGGCTCTAATTGATAAATCAAACTAGATCAATAAAACAATATTCAAGTACACCAATCGCACATACATCTGCATTCATCCAGACATCAAATTGAGTTTGCGACCCTGTATAACATTTATAAGTACTGCTTATAATAGCTATCTTTCATACACTCGTAAGGAATATCAAACATTAACATGAGGCAGGCTGACCCGAATAAGAGAAAACCTTTTCACTAATGTTGAGATATGCTACGATTTTTATCACTAGTCATACAAAGAGACTTAGGTGTACATATTATCTCTGGCCATCAGTACAGACATCTTTTTATGGTGTAGGGAATAATCAAGTGGTAAAACTCTTCCACTGTGTTTAAATATTTTATAAATATAGCATAGATATCTTAGTGAGCTACGACTTCATTGGCTTAGTGGGGACTATTTGTCTATACACATTAAATACAGGTCGAAACATCAACTTCTACAAGTAAAACTCTCATATCTAAAATATTCTTACAGTTGGTGCATCAGAATATGAGCCAACAGTTTTTCCAAGCATTGATCAGCTTGTATCTGGCCTTAAATTTATAATAATAATAAGAAGAAATAATAAGAAATGCATATTAAATTTTTAAAACCATTTCCATGCACTTTTATAATATAATGATGATGTTTTAGCTCAATAGTCACACCTTTTTTATAAGTCTAAGCATTTGACAATAACTTCTGATACGATTCATTCAAAACATTTCCCTTAATAATAATATCTCTCAGTTTTTTTTTTTTTTAATGTTTGTAAAGCATTTTAAATAAGGCACATCAGAATGACATATCAATTTCACCTACCCCCAAAATGACAATGTTAGCAAAAGCATTTAAAATAAACACATACAAAATCATTTGATATCAATATCACCTACCCCCAAAATAACACAATTATAATTATAACAAATTAATTTTAAAATGGATATACATGATAAACATAAAGAAAGAAATTCTTTTTTTTTCTAGATTAAATGTCCTACATAAATCGTGAATAATAAAAAAAAAATTATACTTATATAGAGTACTTTGGAAGTGTCCATCAGGTTCCTGGTTTCCATTTTTCCTTTTTCTTTCCCTCCTTAATTTGTTTGTATGAGCACATGAGTCTATGTAGCAAAAAGTTCTTGTGATGGGGTTTGATTCCTATGCCACCAGATATACGATTTTATACCACTGAAACAAGTTCCTCATTTTTAATTTTATGTAGATTACAGTTAAACCACACTTGTTTAAATTTTCCAAGATATAAGTCCATTTCTGATTGTCTTTTTCCCTCTTTAAATTCATTTTATATTCAAATTGAATACTTTTATATACAATATCAAATTTCTGGGTTTTAAATTTTACCATTTTCTGATCCAATCATGACCATTGGCTAACTTCTGTAGCATAAATGTGTGTCCACTTAAAATTTATTCAATAAACATTGTCTTTTTTTAATACAATGTTCAATTTAGCAAAGTTGTTTTCAAGAGACAAAAGAGTAATAATAAACAATTTCCTTTTTTTTTTCTAATAAAAAATATTTCTTTAAAATATTATAGCAAAGTTTCTCTATATATGCAATGAAAGAAAAACTTGTAAACAGAAAGTTTCAAATAGACTAGCTCCATGCTAAGCATCAGAGATTTTTACAGAATCTGCTTTTTCTTTACTCTCCTGCTTCCCCCTACTATGAAATTGTATTGACCCTTATTCTGGTCATTCTCTTTTTTTAATTGAATCTTGTTTCTTTTTGTCTCTGGTTAATTTTAACCTTTTGCTCTTTTAGAAAAACCATGCCAAATTCACTACTGCATTCTAACAGATGACCACCAATTATTTTTACATTCAACAGATATAATTACCAATTAATTTTACATGCAACACACCATCACCCGTTAATTGTACACTTAAATTCCTTGGTGAAATCTATATCATTTAAATGGCTCTGATAATTTACTTGGTAATACAACACATGTGGTAAAACAAAAGACAGAAATCTCTCTTTAAAATAAATAATAGAAATATTTCTCTCCCCTTTTTTACTTTTTGCATTTATATATATCAGTCCAGATTCAAACCCAGTATTTTGAAATAATTTTTGGCTGCTAATAATAAACTATTTAAAAATGACTTCATTTCTTTTTTTTATATTTCCTTGCAAAATGATAAGGAATGATTATTAATTGTGAACTTTACAATTAAAATCCACAATTATATTAAAAACACACACAAGTCACATGTATACAATTCTTTAATTAAACCAATTTAATATTTTAATCTTTAATTATTATAACTATTATTTTTTATAATTTAATCTCATGAACTATTTATTTCCAACTTATTAATATAAAATTCTGACCATCCATTATCCCTATCTAATGTAGTTTTTACGAGTCATTCATTCCTTCATTTTCACTCAACTGTCAAATGATGTATAAATCTTGCTTTTCTAAAAATATATTTTAGTATTAAAATAAATTAATCTTTTGGTTAGAAATATTTTAATAATAAATTTTCAGATTACCTACCAAGTAAAATGTATGCAATCCCTATAAATATGGGTTCGAACCTAGTCTTGACTAAAAATTTTGTTTATTAAGAAAAATATATAAGCTATGAGGAAATTTTTATATTAAGTCTTATCTTGCATAGTTAACTCAAAAATGAAGTCTTGGGAAAATACAATGGCTACATATATATATATATATATCATCAAAAAATTTCACAAGAGCATTTGAAATATATGTAATAGATATCAGTAAATCATTTATTTTATATAGTGCAATGTTTTTTATAAACTGTAATATTTAAACAGCATTAAGCTGTTGCACATGCGCTTTGCAGATTTTAACTATAAATGAATGAATATTAATACTTCAACCACATGATAAACTCTTTGGAAAAGGTAGAATGGCCATAATAGATATCAATTTTTATTATCAATCTTCAACCCATTTAATGGATTATAACTTTTTTTAAATTGACATAAATTATCATTAATCTCTACAATCTTATACAACTTCAAGCAATTACTTCAATATTTTTTAATTTATCACTCAGATAATGACATAATTTTTATTACAAAACAAAAAAAAAAGATCTAAAACTTGTCATCTTACAGCATAAATGTTATTTCTGATTTACAATTTATATATCACCTTTTTTGCACTGGTTTGATTATTAATTTATAACTTAACATACAATTATTAAATCCAAATTCTTAATATTTTTGTTCTGCTTCTTTTCAATACTCCATTTCAAGCCATTCAAATTATTTAACTCCTCTACAAGCAAATTTATAGTATTGGTATTTCCACTAACAAAACAGCATTCACAAACCTTTTATAAATTTTAATATTCTTAAAAGTACACATATCTAAAATACTACTCTCATATGCAAACAAAACAAAATTGCAATTTGTGCAACAAAAAGTAGACCCATAGGACAATCTCTAGGCATTTTATAATTTCCACCTTTAAAAGAAGCAACAATATTATCATCAATTTTTTTTAAAGAATCAATAGCAAATTTTAGCACATATTTAAAAACACATTTACTTTTTAATGCATGTTCAATATTTTTTATGGAATCCACTCATTCAATAGGACCATACATTTCTGTCACATCTACTGAAGAAATATCAAAACTCTCATTAATTACTATATTTTTATTTCTATCTACAAAATCAAAAAATGAAGCACTAGTATTTCCCCCAAATCTTAAAATTTTTTTAACAGCTTATCAATATATTTAAAATTTTGATGTATAAATGAACCACCAATCATAATTTGAAAAACAAAAAATCTTTTGTATGTAACTTTATCTTTGCAAAAATAGGAGGACATATAATGCAGCAAGGATTTATAGTACACCTTATTATTTAAGTATTTATTCTTAGCTGTTTTAAAAATATTGTTAATAACTTTTATTCTCTTACTATCTATCTTATATTATTCAATCAAAAAGAAACCAAGTATATTGAGAAAGTTAAACTGCAAATGGATAAACTTGGTTTTTGTTTGACTAAATAATGTAATATGGATAGTCAGAGAATAAAAATTTACCAACAATATTTTTAAAAAAGCTAAGAATAAAGCTTTAAGTAATATTGTGTACTATAAGATATATCCTTCCTGTGCTATATGTCCTCATATTTTTTCAAATATAAAATTACATAAAGAAGGTAGTCCTTCATGAATTATGATTGATTTTGGTGAATCATTTATATATCAAACTTCTAAATATATTGGTAAGCTGCTATAAAAATGTTAGGGTTTAAATACTATTGCTTCTTCTTTTGATTTCATAAATAGAATTAAAAGTATATTGATTAATGAGAGTGATATTATTACTTCATCAGATGTGACAGAAATGTATGTTTCTATTGCTAGAGTGCATTTCATAAAAATAATTGAACATGCATTAAAAAGTAAAGGTGTTTGTAAATATGTGATAAAATTTGTTATTGATTCTTTAAAATTTTTTGATGATAACATTATTGCTTCTTTGGGATTAGGTTATTAAAAAATGTCTAAAGGTTGGCCTATGGGTATGCTCACTATTGCACAATTTGCAATTTTGTTTTGTGTAAATATGAGAGTACCATTTTAGATATGTGTACTTTTAAATATATCAACATTTACAAAAGGTATGTAAATTATGTTTTTGTTTGTAGAAATACCAGGGCTACAAATTTGCTTCTAGAGCAGTTAAATAATTTGAATGCCTAGAAATCGATTATTGAAAAAAAAAAACTATGTGATTTAATT
The DNA here is from genome assembly GCA_028023455.1 of Epiperipatus broadwayi. NCBI lineage: Eukaryota > Metazoa > Onychophora > Udeonychophora > Euonychophora > Peripatidae > Epiperipatus > Epiperipatus broadwayi. The sequence continues at coordinate 724,487 of JAQFVV010012635.1, read as the reverse complement.
ATTACAAAAGACAATAGTATGTTAAGTTATAAATTAATAACCAAACTATTGCAAAAAGAGGGATATATAAATTGTAAATCAAAATTACCAATTATGAATAAAATATCAAGGATTAGATCTTTTTTGTTTCATAAAGAAAAAAATATGTCACTACTAGTGTGATAAATTAAAAAATATTAAGTTATTTGCCAAGGAATTTGAAGTTGGTTATAAGTATGAAGAGATTAACAATACTTTATGTCAATTTAAAAAGTGTTGTAATGATTTAAAGGAGTTGAAGATTGATAATTAAAAATGGATATCTATTCCATATATTTCAAATGCTCAAGTAAAATTTTTAAGGATATATATATAAAGATGTGTTCAATGTTTATTTTGTGCTACACATATCATAAATAAGTTAGTGAATAATTCTAAAAATGTCATATCTGTCAAGCAGAAAAATAATGTTGTGGTATCAAATTTTTTGTAAATGCATGTGATCATACATAGGTGAATCAAGGTGCAGTATTGAAAAAAAACATTAAAGAAGCATGAATTCTTATACAAGTGCATGAAAAGTAAAAATAATGATTTAATGACTGCTTCAGTTTTCTTAGATCATGAAAAGACACACACACACACACATATATATATATATATATAAGTTTGATATTGAAAGTGTTAAGTTTCTTCATGCAGAGAGAAACCATAATAAAAAAAAAATAAGCAAGCAATTTTAATATATGGAAAGAAAATGAACATAATTAATAGATAAGCTACTAATATTAAAAGTCAGGAATCATGTGATTTGAGTTAATGATGTCTGCTTATATTATATTTTTTAAAGTTAATGGCAGTTGAGAATGGTTAAGCAATTAACTGAAAGTACTTCTGCAGATTGAAATACTGTATATAATAATTAATTACTGTTATTTTAATATATTATAAAATGTTCTCTTAATTAAACAAATATTAATTAAATTTATTGATAGTATATATTCATACAACTATCTTTATTAAATGATAATATTTTTATATAATCAAATTTATAGCTCTTATGTTCAACTTAGTTGCATTATATTCTTTTGATCTTTCACCTGTTTGTTTCCAAGTATGTCCATGGTAAATCTTATTACATTTCCACAATTAATTTGAAATACAAATCCTCTTTTTATATTTTGTCATCTTTTATTTAATAATTACATATTATTTTGTTTAAATTTTTTTTATTTGACCATTTTATATTTATATTTTCATCTATATATTTTTTACTAAAGCATTATACATTTTAGGGAATATTTGGAATAAAAATATTATTCTTGTTATTTAATTTGAATCTTTTGTAATTAAAACATATTTTTTTTTATATTTTGGTGTTATATCATAGCTTTTCTATAATTCATTAAATAATTCCTTTTGAAAATTAATTCTATTTTGAAATGCTTTTATTCAGCTTACATTCTGTATTTGTTTCATAAATATATTTCAAATAAGATACATGATAGGATGGTATAAATAATTTTTGCTTTCAACTTAAAGTTTTTAACATCAATCTTATTACATTTTAAGTAATATAAGGTCTTTTTGTTTTAATGGAAAGCCTGCTTTACATCAGAAAAAAATAACATTAGTTTACAACTTACTTCAAATCTTTTCCCAAAGACTTTATCATGTGTTTGAAGTGTTTGTATTCAGTCATTTATAGTTAAAATCTGCAAAGTGCATGTGCAACAGCTTAATGCTGTTTAGCTATTACAGTTTATAAAACATTGCACTATATAAAATAATTGATTTATTTAACTTACTTTAAAGTAAATTGTATGTATTAAAGAAAATTACTTTACAAAAGTTTTGTTAGGCATATTTTAATAATGAATTTAATAACTGGTCTCACAATTTCAATATGTGTTAATTAGTGTGTGCAAATTGTTTTGTTTCAGTTGAAAGTTTGATTTCAGTTAGAATAAACCAAATTAGCTTACATATTTTAAAGTATAATCATAGGTATTGAAGAAATATTTAGTAGTAATATATATAAACTAGAAGATGTCAAATTAATTTAAAGTATAATCTCAAATTAATTTAAAGTAAAATCATATTATTAGAAGAAGGTTTTACAATATAAGTTTGGTAAACATTTTTAAGAAAAAAAAAAGTCAAACACTTTTTATCAGAAAGAATGTCTTCATATTATAAGTTAAAATTGATTTTACACATATAGAATTATGTACACAAACTAAATCATATATATATATATATATATATATATATATATATATAGTATAACATTAATTTATTGAATATATATAATATATATATATATATATTGTAACCACTTGGCTACATAGTTCAATAAAACTAATTATATAATTGGCAGCAAGTTCAGCTAGGTGTAGTTTAAGGTTATTTAATTAATAGGAAAAATAATATGTAATTTTTCCATGCATATTTTTATAATAATAATGGGTCTTCAATAACCTAAGTATTTTCTATTACAATATAATAGTATGAGAATTGTCAAACATTAAATTTGTTAAATAATAATATGATTTTAATATATGAATATTTTAATGAGTTATAAATGATTGTAGAGGGAGAAAAAACTACAAAAGAATGTAAATAAGCTATTGATCATTTCTTTTCAGTAATTATAATTAATTAGTAGTTACAATTTAAACTAATCATTTTTTTGTAAATTATTACATAGATATTAATTTTAATCTTAGAAGAAAGATAAAGTTTTATTTCAATAGTATTTTTTAAAATAAATATAATGACTTAATACTTTTGGTAAAAATTATTTTTAATTAGTTATAGTTATCTTTTTGTCTTTTCTCTTTATCTCTCTTTAATGCAAAAATCAAACCAATGCAATTAACTGATTACTTGTTTTCCTTTTGCAAAAAAATAATTAGAAAGTAATGTCAAGAATGTTTATGATGTTAATTTCAGTTCTTGACTTATTTTTCAATGTCAAAGTTTAAGGAAAGAAATAACTGAACAATTGTATTTGTAAAAATTTACCTAATTGGTTGTTATAAAATTGTTAAGTTAGAGACTTATTGTGATTGACTTATAGCTAAGATTGTTATGGAAAAAATAATGGAAGTGTGAACAAGTCAGAAAACTCAAATATCTGGTAAGAAGATATTTTTTATTAGCTGTTAAAGAGAGAGCAGTCAAGTCTTAATCTAGCTGATAATCAACAAGAAAGCAGAAGTCTTCACCAAGCTGTTGCCAACAGGAATTTTAACTAAGCTATTGCACAGAATAGCAGAAGTATTAATAAATCTTTTAGCATATGATAAGTTTAGTCATAAAATGGTTTCTACAGTGAAAACCATCCACTAAATTTAACTAAAATCTAGATATCATTTTCTTCCATGTAACCTGCCTTCATTGGAATAAAAATATAGAGAACTTACCACCTAAAGTAATCTGAAGTCTTGTTTTCAACCAACAGCATGTGTCTCTGTTTCTGTTAGTATCACCTTGGAAATTTATTAAAAAATATATAAAATTTTGCTGTTGTTAATCTGGAAATGAAAACTGCACACCAGAAGAAAAAGCAAATTAATCATGTCCATGTGTAAAAGCCTTCAAGAACAAATTTCAACTGGAAATCATAATTTGAAAGAACTGTACAAAAGAATCAAACCATGGTTAAAGGTATTTTGTGTACATACTAAATTGTTACGTATAGTAAAGAAAGATGTTTTTGTTATTGTAAGGAATGAATATTTTTAATATTTTCATTACATTAAGATTTTTAAATTGTAAAACATTTTTTTTAAAAATCCAATCAATTTTCTCTTTAACATTATGAAATAATTTTTTTAGAAACTTTAATTTAGTTTTTTTAGAAAAAAAAAAATTTAAACACATTAATCTCTTTTCATTTATTTTCCCTCCTAAAAACTTATCAAAAGGTTAATTGAGATAAATAAAAAATTGTTATCTTTGATTTGGAAAATATTTTTCTAACTCTTAGTGATTTTAACCCACTTATACTTTAAACAACAGAGAAATGTCTTTTGGCCAATTTGCCCTTGGTAAATTTTTCTGTAAGTATTATACATTAAAATGCATGTAAAATGGTATACCTTATTATAATAATTTTTTTAGCTGAGAATTCCATGATAAAAGCTGGGAAATTCAAAATTCCCACTCTACAGTAGACATAAGCCCCACCCTGACATGATCAGCTATTATGTGTTGCCAAGGCTGTAAAAGGTTTGGCATTTTACAACTTTGAAATTTCCATTGATTCAAAAATGTGTTTATATGTGAATTTATTACAGTTTTAGATATTTTTTTAAATAAATTGCACTATATTTATTAGACATCAAGAAATATAAATTATTAATAACTTATTTTGACTTGAAATACTTTATTTCAAAAATATAATGTTTATATTAGTAGCTAACATAAATATGGCTAAAAGCAAATTTGAAGACAAGTTATGATGGAAACAATTTTCTTGATATTTACGAGTAAGAAAAAATCGCAAATTTGCAATAAATATTAAAAAAAACTTAAACTTTTGAAGCATAATTTGTTAGATATTGGAGAAATAAATAATTATTTATTCAGATGGGTAAAAATAATAAATATTAAGAAATATTGTGTTGATTTTATAAACTGAAAATAATCTTTCTAGATATGATGACATATAATATCTTTGTTTTGATTATGGTCTTAATTTTTTAATATTTAAAAAATAAAATGTGAACATTTAAAATTTACTTCAGTAGTAAATAAAAATATATATCAAATGAAGTCAAATTTATTATTTTTTGATCTGTAATAATCATTTTATCATATATTTATCTTGATGTGTGAGACAAAGAAAAATGTCAGAATAGCAAAGTACAAAATGGTTAAAGAAATAACTTAATTAATTAAAAGTTAATTTATGAATAGATGTCAACTGATTGATTATAATTTTTATGAAATATTTTTTGATAAAATGAATGTTGAATATTTCATACTATTATATCATTTTTTTGTTAAATGTTAATTAATTTATTATTAAATAATTGTTTTAAAAAAGTTATTTTTTGGTTTTAATTTCTTTATTCTATCCAATTCCTGTTTTATAAATTGCTCTGTCTGTAAATTTATTTAATGATAGCATAATGTGTAAGATTTTTTAAAATGATCCCAATAAAACTATTTTCTTATAATAGAGTAAACCTAGGAATTATTTAAAGTGATTTATAATAAACTGCTTTATCTATTTATCTTTTGCTTACAGTAATAATTTATAGAGTTCTTGCTTCCTGAGCTAGATTTGTGCATAATAGTTACATTGAGTAGGGGTTTATGTTTAGGATTATGGACATCCAGATGATTATGATCCTGATTGACACAAATAGAATATCCTTTAAATTTCATACAATACAATTCATTTTATTTACTATTTGTTTAGAAATTTAGTTTATAGTTGGTCAATACATTGAATAAGTGACCAGAGCATTGATGATGGTCACGATGTTTTTATTATCCCAGTATTATTTTTTGAATTATTATATTTTTATGAATTAGCACCTGAGTCTGTTCATCTAGATAATTATTGTTTGCCTGTTCTAAAATGGATCATTTTCAAATCCAATCATTTATTGTTTTATTTTTGATCATTCATGAGTATAAATTATTATTACTTTTATGTAATGCTGGTGAACTTATAGTTAGTTCTGTGCTGATCTCTCATACTCATTCCTTTCATATATAATTTTATATTTTTGTTTATTTGGGGATGATGATGGTTTCCCATCTCTTCATGATTCAGCCCTAATGTGGTGTATTTTTACAAATGGCTATCCAATTGTGGAATATTGTAACCTCATATATATATATATATACATATATATATATATATAAAGTACAAGTCGGATTTGTCTGTTCATATAACAAGATCTAGCATCTAGGCAAAAGTACCTCGAGTCCAATCATGTGCAAGATACATAAGTCAGGAACACTCATGAACTCTGCCCTATCTGCCTATTTTCCAGATCTACCAACTTATGAGCAACAATTCCAATCATACTGATCTAATTTGTTTCTACCCACCAGCATCACAAAGTCATGACACAAAAAGACTCTTATTTAAACTTTATTCATGTATAGAATATTATTGTTAGCGATTTTCGATCATCTAGTAAATGAAACCTTTTATATAACATCAAAATTATTTCTATTCAATAAATGAAATAATGACTTAGAAATTTAGTAATATGTATAAGATTTATTGAGTTAACTTGATATATATATATATTATAATTGGTTGCAAACGTTATTTGTGTTTAAATGTAAGTAAAATGGGTATTTATCTCCCTTAAACGACATTAACCTCTCTCACAATGCTATAAAATGAACGTATTTAATCAGCAATTACACATAATTTATGGCTTTGAAAATGCGGCTATTTATATGTCAATAATTTGCAGATTGTATGGGATACCTAAGATTTTTAATAATAGCACTAGACTACAGTTACTTAAGGTTCTTTGAATCCACCATTAATAAAACAACAGCACTTGAACCAATACATAAGTTTATTGAGTTTGATGGCAAACAGTAATTATGTTTAAGTAATAAAATAGCATTCGTGCTTGCATAATAAGAACATATGTGGGAAGCTAATTTAAGAAATAATAATTATGGCAGAAATATTGTATCTGAAAGTGTGAATGAAATATAAAAAATGGCAATCCATTTAGCATAATCATAACAGTACAGTTTAGGGGCATTGATAGGCTGTAACGAGAATGAAATATGGAAGAGCAGTATGTGTATGATGGCAATGGAGAGATCTATTCTGAGATCCAAGAAGGTGCTTCAATTCACAGTTAAAGAAAGCAACTCTCTGCAAACGTTGGCAGGATCGGGTCATAAACAATGAAGAATGCGCTTTATTGAATTGCCATAGGCTGGAATTTTGCCAGCGCGAACCCTATGCAATAATATCTAGCACTGAAGAAGTCCAAAGGAGTTTGCCAAACCTTGTTCTTGGTATTGGAAGTAAAAATGAATGAAGCACAAATATATATAAAACTAAAGGCCAGTATACACGTAACGCTTAAATTAATATAAATATATATATACTTAAAACTAAGAAATAAAGAATTATCACCTATCTTTATTGATAAAAGCCCAGTGTACTGGAATGATTTAAGTTACTACGTGGATATGGAAGAATTACATTTAATGCTAATATAATAGCTTATAGAACTAGAATATCCCCCCCTTTATATTACTTTAAATTACACATAAACTTCCCACAACGTATGACTAATATAAATCTTTGGTTTTGAATGCTTTAATAAATAGATAATTTTCATATTATTAAATATATATAAAGTCGGTGGTGGTTAGAGAGTTCAAGAAAGTAATAATAATTTAACTCATATAAATATATTTAAAGTTTTAGAAGTTAGCGCTATTATTTAATTAATAAAAAAACACATTTCTAAGAAAACAGATTTTAGCTTAGCTTTCTTTCGAAAATAACATTATACAGTAATTATCAGATTCTGATTTTATTTCCCCAGACTTGCCAGCACCTCATATAATAAGAATAACAAATTTGTTTTAAAAAAATACTAGATTAATCACCCTTTGAAAAGTAAGGAAGGTATTCTATTATTAAAAGAGATAACGTAAGCATTTGCGATTCTGGGGAAAATTATTGACATATAATTTAGTATATGAAAATATAAAATATAATAATGAAAATAAAATATTGCCACATAGATGTGAAATTAAAAACTAATAATTATTGAGGAGAGGTTTAATGTAGGAGAGATTACAGCTAAGTTATATAGAGAGAACAAGGTACAATTAACTAAAAGGTAAGAATTTTACAAATTAATTCATACTTAATATTAAATTTTACAAATAAAAAAAGGCTTTACAAAATGTTTAACGAAACAGATAAGTGAGAGTTAAAATTATTCATGGTCACTTTAAAAGTCTAGCAGCATTTGAAATGATTACCTCTTTACAAACTTGGCTGTTCTTTTGATGTTTTTCAGATTTCCCTTGGAGAACTAGATCTAGCTTGGCGAGCATAATTATTGAGGCAGGTAGTAAGTTCAGTATTTAAAAAACAGGCATATGATTATAGTCTTTGGGTATCGGGATCCAAGGGCACAGATTTCAGGGAAGGCCATCTCAAATGGCGAGAAAGATGAAGTGGATTTACTCACGACACATTGAAATTAATGAATGCAAATTTACTTGGCAACTGCTCTCACTGATTGTCTTAGTTCCTCTGTCAAATTAATTCATAATTATTCCATGCCTTGGTATATCTGGAATCCTTTCTTGATTGGTCATTGCTAATCATTTTCTTTAATCTAATTTCCAAATGAATTTCTATACAAGTTTTTACCCATTGTAATGGAAGATGCCATTGTTAGATAAGTATTCAAACTGAAATTAATTTGATAAAAAAAATATTTGTGACAAAAGTAAATCAATCAAGTTCAGTTTTTAATTTTGATTTTAGAGAAATTTTTAATTAAATTTATTTTAGAAGATTATTTAAGATTACGTTTCTCACCTTTAATTAATTTTGACTAATTACAATCGCATCTTCCATATTGGATTTAAAAGAAAAGTAGAGTTTAATAGCAAAAATAATTTAAAAACAAAATTTTATAGAATGACATATAACAAACTTTTTGTAGTAATTATTTGCTCATTATGTTTGTCTCTACAATATCTCTGTATATGAGCTGCAATCAATAAATAATTATTATAACTTTTATAAAATAAAAAAATACAGAACCTATAATATATTTTGATATTATAAGTCCGTTATAATTAATTCCCCATTACCTATTGCGTATACATATTCCCTCTTTAAATACTATATTTATTACTTTTATTTTTTTGTGTGTGTATTTAAATTCAGATATTTATGCATATATCTTTGTTAATAAGTATGTTAGTTAATAATAATAAAAAAAAGAAGAACAAAAATATGTGTTAGTGAATGGAATATATACGCAAGAATAGGGTTTGAATTTAGCTTGGTAGCAGAAAATTTGCACAATCTGAATCTCAGATTCCGCTTCATTTTCCCAGACTTACAATTGATAAACAAAAAAATGTCAAAAAAATCTTACTTGGTGCTCTGGTGACAAAAGAACAACCTGGTTTGAAAGGAGTACATGATTTATTTATATAAAAAAAGAATTACCAAACTAATGTTGGCCCCATTTTTTTTCTTTTCGCTGCTATATGGTAAAAATTTTTTTTTGATCTATCTATCACAGAGTGCAAAACTATTATAGTAAACTATATTCATATCTTTCTTTAAGAGTGCGGTTCGAATTCCTTTATCTATCCATCTGTGATTTATTATCTTACTTTTAATATTTTCCATGGAGGTTCAAACGGCTTTAAGTGCCTTGCATTGAATGTCCCTTTAATACCCTTTCTCCTTGTAGAAGGAAAGCATTTTCCCCATACTTTTGTTTGATCTGAAATGGTCCCTGGTACAAAGGAAAAATTTTTCAAAATTTCTTTTTTGTAGTATTGCTAGTTCTTGGAGTCCGGATCCATAACTTATCTCCTTCTTGGATGCTATGGTAGTGTGGGTGCCCCCTCCATATATGTTGTTTGGCCATATGAGCTAAGCGTACCTGGGCATCCCTTCAGTCTTGGCTTGGATTGATGCAAGATTCATTCTTAGGTAAAGGGGCTTTAAATAGTTGTGAGCAAGGCTTTCAATAATGAAGACAGTGAGGGACAAATCCTGTTGATTCATTAACAGTGTTGTTATTACACTTGATGATCCCCTCAGTATTATTTACCCATCCCCTATGGTTGGTTGCAAGACAAGAGCGAAACATTCTGTTAATCTCATGTATGACCCGTTTGCATGGGTTAGATTGTGGATTATGGATAGATGTAAGTTGGTGATTGATGCCCTGCTTTGTTATCCACTGTTTCCATTCTTTAGAAGTAAAGGCTGACCCATGGTCAGATAATATCACCTCAGGTTTTCCGACTTCAGGAAACTGTCAGTTTTGGAGTGCTCAGATCACGCCTTTAGAGATGGCTGCCCGTACCAGATAAGCCTAAACATACTTGGAAAATATGTCATAAGTCACCAACAGGTATTGAAATTGTCTGAACATTGGTGAGGGACCATAGTGGTCAATGGCTAATAATTTATTAGGACCGGTAGCTAAGATAGGCTGAATTTTACCAGCATAGGATCGATTTGGATGTTTCATTGGGCACAAGTGGCGCATTTCCTTAAAGTAGTTAGGATCTGTGCATACATGCCAGACCAGTAGAATTGACACCTCACAGCTTCTTCTGTCTTCTGAGGTCCATAATGCCCTATAGTTTCATGCACTTGAGATATTATTCGGATCCTTAATCGACAAGGTACTAACATCCTCCATGGATCCTCTTTGCATTTAGTTCTTACTTGCAGTATTCCATCTTTCAATCTATATTGGCCATGCCATTTAGATTTGTTCTCAGATTGAATCTTTGTTTCTTGGATCCGTTTGATAATTGATTTATATTGGGGCTCTAAGTCCTGCCAATAGTGCAAGTTTTTCATTTCTGATTCAATACCTATTTCTTTTATGGTGGTCATGACCTCTACTAAATGATCGACAACCTCACAGTTCTGAGGGGTTATGGATATGGGGTGCTGGCTCAAAATATTGGCTATGATGTTCTCTGGGCCAGGACAGTAAATAACCTTGTACTGGAATTTTTATAAGGTAAGGCTCCATCGAATTAGCCTATCATTGTTCATGAAGCTTTTGTTTAGGAACTTGAGGCAGCGGTGATCTGTAACAATGATAACCTCAGATCTAAGGAGAAATTGTTTAAATTTTTGGCATGCCCAAACAATCGCGAGGGTTTCTTGTTCCATGGTGGTGTAATTAATTTCTGCACCCCTCAAGGTTCGACTGCTAAAATACAGCAGCTGGTGTTCACCAGCTGATCCAATTTGAAATAATATCACCCCCAAACCCCTTTTACTGCTATCGGTTTGGACATAAAATGGGCAATTGAAATCCAGATGGTGGAGCATCACGGTCTAAAGAAATTTATGTTTTATGTTTTCCATTTCCTTTTCATGGTTGTCTGTCCGTTGCCACTTTTGGTCTTTGTGTAATAGGTCAGTTAAGTGGTTTGTCTCCTGTGCGAAGTTGGGATAGAACTGGTGGTAGAAATTACAAAGGCCAAGAAAGGACCTGACTTGTTTCTGGGTAGTGGACATGGATAAACCTCTCAATGGACTCCACTTTTTCAGGGTGTACCTTAATTCCTTGGTGGCTAATGCTGTGGCACAAGAAGGATATTTCAGTCACAGTGAACCAGCTTTTGTCTCTATTAAATAGTGATGTTTTTCCTAATGCATTCTTGGAAAAACATGGCCAGATATTTCATGTGTTTGTCAAAGGTTGTAGACACTATTACAATGTCATCCACATAACATACCATATGTTGTTGTACTTCTGAGAGTACCTGCTTTAGACATCGCATCAGTCCTGTCCCACTATTGATTAACCCAAATGGGACTCTCTTGAATACATGGGTGTGTCCCCGGTATCGGAAAGCAGTATACTTTCGATCATGGGGGTCCAAGGCCATTTGCCAATAGCTAGCAGTAAGGTCTAATGTGGAGAAGTAACATTCTCCTGCTAGTTGCACAAATACATCTTGGATTGGAGGTGGCACATCTCATTCAGGGATTGTCATGTTATTTAAGTGATAGGCATTGAGGCATAGACACAGACTCCCATTTTTCTTCTTTACAACCAATTAAGTATTATAGGGAGATGGGCATCATTCAATGATGTCCACTCCAGCATCTGACATATCTATTTTTCCACTTCTTCCCTATATTAAAATGGGATTGGGTACATATTTGATTTTTTGTATGATTCCTCCCAGAATCTTATTATGTGGGTGTATCCATGGATCTTGTCAGGGGTGTTGGAAAACACTTGCACGTAGTCTTCCAAAATCTTAACATGAAATTTTTCTGTTGCTTTTGTTAATCCAGCCTCCTGAATCTTTGTGGTGATGGTCTCCATATCCACCAGTTGAATGAAGCAATTGCTGGTTCCTGCCATTGGAATTCCTAAAGTTTCAAATCCAACTTGTTTGTCATGGATCTGGCAGATTCTTCTGGGATAATCTATAACTCCATTATGCTGGGTTAAAAAGTCAGACCCCAACACTATGTCATATATTAACCCAGGGATGACCAAAAATGTGTGGCCAATCTGTTTGTGGGTGAATTTTATCTCCATCCAGACCTGATAATTCTCACTTATCATTTTCTTTCCATTAGCTAAAACCATATGTATTGGATAAGTCGGTAATTGTTCATACATTCCTCCCTGTTCCTGGAATTTTTGCATCCATGATTTGGCAATGATTGAGACTTGACTACCAGAGTCCAGTAGAGCATGCATCAATCTGTCTCCTATGCTGATGTTTACAACTGGTGATACACTGGCAGTTATTTTATCACTGGTATCTTCTGGTTCATGGATAATCATGGTATTATAATCATGACCTATTTGATTTTCTTCTGGATCACATTTTATGGGCTGCATTCCATCCACTCTGGTTATTTTCTTTTTGCATACATTATGTTCCTTGCTTTGTTGGCTGGTTTCATCATTGTTTCTCTGGCTCCCATTGGTATGATAACAGCCATGTTCCACAGATATGCGGAATTTGGCCATCTCTTCTGTGTCACTGATGTGGCTCATCAATATCATTTCTTGTAACCAAATGGTGAGATTGAGTAGAATTATTCTAATTAGGTGGCTATCAGAATATCTAAGTGATGTTAGAGTTCTCATGCAGGCCACTTGCCATATGAAAAACTGGGTGTATGTCTCATTTTTATTTTCCTCATATTGTTCGGTTCTTAATACCTGTAGAATTCCTTTTTGGTGCTCTTCACTCCAAAATTGCCCCAGGATTGCTTCTTCATACTCTTTAAATGTTTTTGTTTTTCCTTTAATTGACCACCACCAGTTTTTGGCAATCTTCTCCAAATAGTGACTTGCAATCATCACTTGCTCATGATAACTTGCTGGGTGACACACAAAAAAACTGTCAAACTTTCTAAGTGTTCCTGTGGACCTTCACCCATTCCCCATGAAACTTTTTTATCTGTATAAAGTGTGTCATACTTGAAGACCCTTTAAGGTTACTTAGTTTGACTATTATTCTGGTATGCAGAGAAAAATGATGACAGATTATGTTACTTCTCTTCTATGGATTGGCACATCTCTACCCCATTCTCAACAGTCTCCCCTTATTCTGCTCCCCCATACCTGTACCCAATCTATACCTGATTTATTATATTTAGTGTTCTACCATGCCTGACTTTCCTCATTTTCTAAACTTTAGTTCCAAATTTTCTATATATATATATTCAAGTATATTATTTAATCTTTCTTGTCCTTCAGCCCTTTTGCTCAGTCTGTAGGTTTGGTTGTTTCTTTGCACCTGAAACATACTTAAAATTTTATTAATCCATATTAAAATTATCAAAACTTGCATTACATAGTTGAGTACATATTGTGTGATTTATTAAATAATGCTCTCTATATAACTTGTTAACTTTTGAAATCATTGTTTCTAATATTTTTTTAGTTTATTCAATCTACCACCTAATGACAAAATTTATAATGGTATAACTACCGGGCACCAGTCAAGAGGGGTAGATTGTTATAACACTATTTTACTAGATATCAGCTTTTAATCAATTGTACATTTTTATAAATACATATTTTTATTTATGACAGCTGTACATCAGTTCAGATGTATAATATAATAAAATAATTAAAGATGTCATTACTATTTGAAGCACATATCTTTTTTTACATACTATGGGTGTAAAAGTATTTAAAAGCTGCCACTACTTTTCTTTCACCACCCCAAGAAAGTGTACATATATATTTAAAACATTGTTTATGGAAGAAGAACAAAATATCACATATATACTGAATATTGTTTATGGAAAAAAAATTTACATATATGATTGACATTATTGGGAAAATTATATACATATTAGTAATGACTTGTATCTAGTGTGTATAATATTTAAAAAAAAAAAAAATATCTGAACTGGGTGTACAAACCAAGAAAAAAAATTTACACGTATTTTTATTTTTTTAGAAAAAAACAATTATATAAACACTGAAATCTATTATTAAGGGTTTTGCAGGGTGTAAAAGTAAATAATAGCCCCATGTTGGGCACCATACCTGGGGGGAAAAACCTGTACCAGTCATTTTTGTCTATTCATATAACAAGATCTAGCATCTAGGCAAAAGTACCTTGAGTCCAATCATGCGCATGATACATAAGTCAGGAACACTCATGAACTCTGCCCTATTTGCTTATTTTCCAGATCTACCAACTTATGAGCAACAATTCCAATGATACTGATCTAATTTGTTTCTACCTGCCGGCATCACAAAGTCGTGACACAAAAAGACTCTTATTTAAACTTTATTCATGTATAGAATATTATTGTTAGTGATTTTCGATCATCTAGTAAATGAAACCTTTTATATAACATCAAAATTATTTCTATTCAATAAATGAAACAATGACTTAGATATTTAGTAATATGTATAAGATTTATTGAGTTAACTTGATATATATATATATATAATTGATTGCAAATGTTATTTGTGTTAAAATTTAAGTAAAATGGGTATTTATCTACCTTAGATGACATTAACCTCTCTTACAATGCTATAAAACGAACATATTTAATCAGCAATTACACAATTTATGGCTTTGTTCTAATGCGGCTATTTATATGTCAATAATTTGCAGATTGTATGGGATACCTAAGATTTTTAATAATAGTGCTAGATTACAATTACTTAAGGTTCTTTGAATCCACCATTAATAAAACAACAGCACTTGAACCAATACATATGTTTATTGAGTTTGATGGCAAACAGTAATTATGTTTAAGTAATAAAATAGCATTCGCGCTTGCGAAATAAGAATGTATGTGGGAAGCTAATTTAAGAAATAATAATTATGACAGAAATATTGTATCTGAAAGTGTGAATGAAATATAAAAAATGGCAATCCATTTAGCATAATCATAACAGTATGGTTTAGGAGCATTGATAGGCTTTAATGAGAATGAAATATGGGAGAGCTGTACGTGTATGATGGCAATGGAGAGATCTATTCTGAAATCCAAGAAGGTTCTTCAATTCACAGTTAAAGAAGGCAACTCTCTGCAATGTTCCCTCTAATTTTTTGTGACCTGTGTGCAACTTTTTTAAGGGTGTGCAGGTTTTTCAAAAATAAAAAAAATTTGTGCGGCAATTTAAAAAGCACATATAATAAAAAAAAGGCAATACAAGAATAGTATTAATATTCAGCCAAATCTTATACACATTGACTCGATCTTACAGCATACCGCTTGTACTACATACATTACAACAGAACACAATGAAAAAACTACTCTAAAATCAAGTCAAATCATTAGTTCATGAAGACAAAATTTAGCTCATTACTGTGGCTTTCCTTTTCCATTCAAATGAAAAATAAGAAAATTTAAATACTTACAATGTAAAAATCTTGTCTGCTTCTAATTTTTTCAATTAACACATTTGCCAAAACAAACAAACAAGAACAACAATTCACAATTACTTATTATTGAACAATTCTAGAATTAAGGATTACATTTGTTATTAATGGCATTTATTTTATAACTTCTCTCTCCTGTCTTTTGTTTTTAACCATTCTGCATAAACTTTACTTAAATTTGCATTGTTTCTGTCATTCATATATGATTTTACTTTCACCAGCATATCCATATGGTTGTCTTGCAATCGATTTCTTTGTTTCATTTTAATCAAATTCATCAAACTAAAACTGTGCTCCCAATCTGCACTACTGGCTAGAAAAGTGCCTCCGATATCTAGTAATTTGGATAGATCTTTAAATTGTTCATTATTCAAACTAAACATAACCATTTTTTCAAAATCTTTTATTTGTTTAATTTTAATTTTTTTCCCGCATTGCATATTTAAAATCGTTATACTGTTTGCTTATAACAGATTTATCTGTAAGAAAAGCATTATATTTTAAACACAATTTTTCAATTTCCACTAGTCCATAATTAAAATCGCAGGATAATAAACTGGAAACATCAAAGGATATCCAATCTTTTACTTCATCCGTTGTAAACCTTCCAAATTTTCACATAATAAATTACTAAATTTTAACATATCATCCATCTGTTTTTATAGTTATATTTAAATCATTAGCCTTTTTTAAAAGCATGCTTATTTTATTGTCCATACCATGTTTCCAAGATGTTTTTCCTTGATTTTAGTAATTTTTGCATGAGCAAATTAAAAAGCATCTATGGGTGTTAATTCATGGCATTGAAAAATTTGACATAAAGCACTGAGTTCTTCTAAAATTGAAAACAAAAGTTCTAAATTTATTTGAAATTCAATGTTGCTTAACTTTTTTAAACAAAATTTGGAAATTTGATCATCTTTATCTTGATTAAAATATTCAATTAATGATTCATAATTTGTAATAATTGCTTTTATTGCAAAATCTCTTGACAATGATCTCACCTCATTAATAGCTTGGAAAGATATAGATTTATTTTGTGAAGCTTCAATAATCTGTTTAAATTTACTTGTTTTTGTCATGGATCTCGAGAATAATGTATAAACAGTTCTCACTACTGTTTCGATTACTCTTGTGGCTTTTACTTCTTTCCATGCATCCAAAATTCATACATTTTCTCGGTGTACAACACAATGTTGTTGCACCACACCATTTCATTTTCCAAGCATTATGAATGCATCAGATATAAACATAACTAGCTTTTGCAAATCAATTTGGTTATCTTCATAAAATTGTAAAATTGCAGAAAAAATTGAAAAGGAATCGCGTGTTTTTAATTGGATTATCCCACCAAAAACAGTTTTATATTGATCAAATTTTCTAAACTTAAAATATAAAATTAAACATTTCATTGTAAAAATGTCTGTGCTTTCATCAACAATTAAAGTATGAAAATGTGCCATTTTAATTTCATTTATTATTTCATTTTTTACAACAGTATTCACCACTTCCAAAAATGAAAAAGCATAGTTTTTAGTACACCAACTTTCTGGAATATGGACGTATTTTGCCATGTGGTTATTTATTTCTCGAACCGAAAACAAAGATATGTTCATTTTAATTGCCAATAATAGATTATCAATTAAAATTTTTACTTCCTCAGGATTTGATTTTTTTTTCTCGCGATCTTCTGGTGTTTCTTTTTAAAAACTGTACCAAACCAGTTGCTGATAATGAAGTATTCTTATTTTTAAGTTTTTGTACATTTTCTAAGTGTGATTTACTAATTAAATGCCATTTTAAAAAGTTCAATTTCCACATGCAATTCCACATTTTTCCACTAACAAAATCACAATGTACCTCTCCATCTCAGCAGTAATTACAAATTACACCCTTTTCTTCATTAAATACGAATATTTCTTTTAACTGAATTTGTAATTTATCATGACTTTTCAGAGTATCAGTTTCCACTAATTCATTAAGCCACTCAATTTTAAATTCATTAGCTGTTCTTTTTCTTTTCAAACACATTTTTAACCCTACACTGTAAAAATACTTTTTAAAAATATTTATTTTCACAAAATTATATCACTGAAACACATATATTCAATAATAAAAGCTGGTAATGATTTTGAATTTAAATTTTAACAAAAATATAGCAATTTTAACACTGATAAACGATGATACAATCTTTACGTATGGCATGCATACAAGCATTACGGTAATTCCCAGCCTCATTTCTCAACAATGATAAATGTGCTGTCATCTATACCTATACACAAATACTATAGTTGACAGTTTATTTAAATCTAAAACTACATTTGATTCAATTTTTTTTCATTTTATTTTTTTATATGGTTTTTATATGCAGGGGCAATTTTATTTTCTGCACGGAAAAAAATTTTTGTGCGTATGAATATTTTTCATGTGCGCTATGTTTAAAATTTATGTATGTGCGCACATGTGCACAGCTTAGAGGGAACACTGGTTGGGTCATAAACAATGATGAATGTGTTTTATTGAATTGCCATAGACTGGACTTTTGCCAGAGCGAACCCTATGCAATAATATCTAGCACTGAAGAAGTCCAAAGGGATTTGCCAAACCTTGTCCTTGGTATTGGAAGTAAAAATGAATGAAATACAAATATATATAAAACTAAAGGCTGGTATACACGTAACGCTTGAATTAAAATAATATATATATATATTTAAAACTAAGAAATAAAGAATTATCGCCTATCTTTATTGATAAAAGCCCAGTGTACCAGTATGATTTAAGTTACTACATGGATATGGAAGAATTACATTTAATGCTAATATAATAGCTTATAGAACTAGAATACCCCCCCCCCCCCTTTATATTACTTTAAATTACACATAAACTTCCCACAATGTATGACTAATATAAATCTTTGGTTTTGAATGCTTTAATAAATAGATAATTTTCATATTATTAAATATATATATATATAAAGTCGGTGGCAGTTAGTGATTTCAAGAAAGAATTATTAATTTAACTCATATAAATATATTTAAAGTTTTAGAAGTTAGCGCTATTATTTAATTAATAAAAAAAAACACCATTCTAAGAAAACAGATTTTAGCTTAGCTTTCTTTCAAAAATAACATTATACAGTAATTATCAGATTCTGATTTTATTTCCCGAGACTTGCAGGCACCCACTATAATAAGAATAACAAATTTGTTTTAAAAAATACTAGATTAATCACCCTTTGAAAAGTAAGGAAGGTTTTCTATTATTAAAAGAGATAGCGTAAGCATTTGCGATTCTGGGGGAAATTATCGACATATAATTTAGTATATGAAAATAGAAAATATAATAATGAAAATAAAATATTGCCACATAGATGTGAAATTAAGAACTAATAATTATTCAGGAGAGGTTTAATGTAAGAGAGATTACAGCTAAGTTATATAGAGAGAACAAGGTACAATTAACTAAAAGGTAAGAATTTTACAAATTAATTCATATTTAATATTAAATTTTACAAATTAAAAAAGGCTTTACAAAATGTTTAATGAAACAGATAAGTGAGAGTTAAAATTATTCACAGTAACTTTAAGAGTCTAGCAGCATTTGAAATGATTACCTCTTTACAAACTTGGCTGTTCTTTTGATGTTTTTCAGATTTCCCTCAGAGAACTAGATCTAGCTTGATGAGCATAATTATTGAGGCAGGTAGTAAGTTCAGTATTTAACAAACAGGCATATGATTATAATCTATGAGTATCAGGATCCATGGGCACAGATTTCAGGGAAGGCCATCTCGAATGGTGAGAAAGGTAAAGTGGATTTACTCACGACACATTGAAATTAACGAACGCAAATTTACTTGGCAACTGCTTTTACTGACTGTCTTAGTTCCTCTGTCAAATTAATTCATAATTATCCCATGCCTTGGTATTTGTGGAATCCCTTCTTGATTGGTCATTGCTAATCATTTTCTTTAATCTAATTTCCAAAAGAATTTCTATACAAGCTTTTAGCCATTGTGATGGAAGATGCCATTGTTAGATAAGTATTCAAACTGAAATTAATTTGATAAAAAAATGTTTGTGACAGAAGTAAATCAATTAAATTTAGTTTTTAATTTTGATTTTAGAGAAATTTTTAATTAAATTTATTTTCGAAGATTATTTAAGATTACATTTCTCACCTTTAATTAATTTTGACTAATTACAATCGCATCTTCCATATTGGATTTAAAAGAAAAGTAGAGTTTAATAGCAAAAATAATTTAAAAACAAAATTTTATAGAATGACATATAACAAACTTTTTGTAGTAATTATTTGCTCATTATGTTTGTCTCTACAATATCTCTGTATATGAGCTGCAATCAATAAATAATTACTATAACTTTTATAAAATAAAATAAAAATAACAGAACATATAATATATTTTGATACTATAAGTCCGTTATAATTAATTCCCTGTTACCTATTGCGTATACATATTCCCTCTTTAAATACTATATTTATTACTTTTATTTTTTTTGTGTGTGTATTTAAATTCAGATATTTATGCATATATCTTTGTTAATAAGTATGTTAGTTAATAATAATCAAAAAAAAAAGAAAGACAAAAATATGTGTTTGTGAATGGAATATATACGCAAGAATAGGGTTTGAATTTAGCTTGGTAGCGGAAAATTTGAGGTGGGCTGTGAAGCGCAATCTGAATCTCAGATTCCACTTCAATATATATATATATATGGAAACATACTTAAATATTAGAAAATACAGCAATCAAAAAAGGAATCAAGATGTACATTGCAGAAAAGAACTAAAGAGCACTTGCTTTTATTAAAAAGAGTTCAAAATAAATAAAAATTATAAACATAATAATAATGTATAAACTTCTATTTTTTACGACCATATTAAATCATGTATATATTGTTTTAATTATAATAATGTAAAAATATTGGAAATTAAGAGAAATAACAATAAAAGGAAAATAAAGGAAGCTATTCTAATATATAAATACAAGCATGATTTAATCAATAGGCAGGCTGCAAATGTTAAGATCACAGAATTACCTTTCAAAGTATCAGTTGACAAAGCGCTCCTAAGTGACAATTATATTTTTTTGTACTTTTCAACATTTTTGGTTACTGTATTTACTAATATTCAATTATAAGATTCTGTATATGGCTTTGAAGAAATACAGACATCAGTTTATAATATTATATGGTAGTTGTGAATTACACTTATGTGGCCACTTGATGGTGTTGTTTCTCTGCAAAAGCACAGGAATATATCATTTACCTGGCCCATCTTACAGCCTATAGAACAGTTCTGTTTATATTAGCTGTTAGCAGGCCTAGATGGCATTGCACACTGTGATTCATGTCACTATGAAAATAGGACACACTACATAGATCACTATCATAGGATGTGAGGGTGTATGGAATTCAACTGGCCATAAGTATTTTTATCTGCATTCGAAGTAACGATCTTACACCTTACCTGATGTACTATTACATACTAATAATTGTAAGCCCATTGCCATGTTTCCCTAAAATTCTTGGAAGATGAAAACAATTGCAAAAGGGTATGTCCCACAACCATTTCACATAAGTCATGTGAAAAGGCATGTTTGTGAGAGAACAGCCTTGTGAGTAATGAAATGGCTGAAAAATGCTTGTATTTCAAATATTACACTTTAAGCCTGCATTCTATCCATTCCTTTTCTATGTATTTTAATGCATAAGATCCTATATATTTGAGTCAGAGTGACTTGAGATCAACATGAGCGTAACAATAATATTGGCATAAGCATGGGATTTGGGTATTCCATCAACAGATTTTCAATGGTAAGTATGGCTGAAGAGTTGGAAGTTGAAGGGTACTGAAGCCTGTCTATTAAAGTATCAAAATTTGCTATCTTAATATAAACTGAGTACTGTTTATATATGTGTGTGGGAAACTGGATCACCTAATGAGTGCTGGTTCAGCACAAGATACATATATTGGTGATTATTTATCTTTTCTACATGTGTGTGCTCATGTGTATCAGTGATATGAGATAGATTGGATATATGAACAGAGCTTAAAATCTGGGTTCAAATCCCCTACATTTACAATTAAGCTCCAGGTATACGAAGAATGCCTGCATTTCAAATATCACATATTAAGCCTGCATCCTGCCTATTCCTCTTCTATGTATTTAAATGGATAAGGTCCTATACATGAGGGGTCAGAATGATTTGTCTAAATTGTCATAACAATAATATTGGCATCAGCATTGGATTTGGTCACTCCATCATCAAATTTTCAATCGTACGGATGACTGAAGAGTTTGACGGTAGAGTACATTGAAGCCTGTCTATTAAAATGTCAAGATTTGTTACATTTTTATTCACCTTTGTCAAACTCTTTCCAATCACAACTTTGACACCATCCCCCTCAGATAAATACAATAATGATTATTACTAATCATTTTCTAAACTAAAGATTATCTCTAGCACAGATATAAACTTTAAACCTCAGTTAAACATTAATATATCTGATTTTTTTAATTTTAAACATACACACATATTGAGTTATTCATCTTTTTTTCATTTCCATGTGCAATATCTTTATAGATATATTAAACAACCTCCATAATTATTCATTCTTTTTAAATTCATATAAATAAAGATACAATAAAATACAAATGACCCCCAGGATTTTTTTCCTTAATATAAACTGAGCACTGATTTTATATATATATATGTGGGGGGGGGAGATGATAATGTGGCCCAACTGATGAGTGCTGGTTCAGCACAAAATACACAAATTGCTGATTATTTATCTTTTCTGCATGTGTGAGGTCATGAGTACCAATGATATAAGATAGTGTGGATAGTTGAAGGATGCTTGAAAGACTGTGTTCAAATCCCTTATATTTACAATTAAGGTCCAGCTATATGAATAATGCCTGTATTTCAAATATTACTCATTAATTATAAATAGAAATTACGCTTTAAAATCTACTTTTCACTTTTGAAAATTTGAATATTTTATATTTTTAAATAAAATAATTTTATGCCTGTCAATTAAATAAGATTTATTCATCTTTCCTATAATATAAACAAAAACTTCAGTAAAATTAAATTGCAATCCAAACAAACTGAATGACATACTAAATATATGTAATTTAGGGAGTGCAAGACGTAATTCCAATTATTGAGAAGATAATTTATATTAGAGAAATGGCAAATTAATTCCAATAATGGTAGAACTCTAATGCGTAATTATCCCCTGAATATACTTAACGTGAACATGTATTAAAGTACAAAATTCCATCCATTTCTGCAATTTCATATATTCAGATTCAGTTATGCACAATTTTTTAGAAAGTATTTAAGTTATTTTAAAAAATGTGAAATTAATGAAATAAATTTAACTTTTCACATTTTAATTTGTATATATCTTATATATAAAGTATGTAAACACAGTTACATATATGTGCATATTTATTATGTAAATATATATATCCATATGTCTATATATGCCGGTGTGTCTATTAAAAATGCTTATTGCAATATGTTTCCGTATTATCTGTGAGTTTTAAGATCCACAACTTACTTTGAAGCATTGAGAACAATTGAGTCTGCCATAATTATAAAATCTGAACGAATAATAAGCATTTCTCAAGAGACTAGGAAATTTATTGAGAATAATTAGCAGAAAAAAAATAGTTTAATTGCTTTGGAGTTCATATGAAGTTCAAGAATGAAATTAAGAAAACTAGAGTTATAATCCATGGATCTAGAATCCCAGAAAGCTATAATTTCTTTAAAAAAAATTGTTCTCATATTTTTAAATACAAGTTCTACAATACTTAATCGTATCAATGACATTTGGTTCCATGTTATTTTGTGCTTATTCATGAATAATAGTGAACCATATCGTAATGTGCATTTTCAAGAGGCACATCCCTATATGTAAATGGATAAAGAAAATAAATAGCACACCTCTGGTATTGAAGCTATATGTGTAACCCATAATTCAATGTAGTTGGTATTGAAAGCAGATTATTTATTCTCTGAAAAATAAGATACAGTTTATATTAAATCAAATAGTTACAAAATTCAGAATAAAGCCAATTAAAAAAATGTATTGATGAAGACTCATTAGGATGCAAGGATTATGATAAAAGTTTAAATATATATTTAATAGGTGAATTAAAAATTAAAAATTAAAAATAAAAGTAAAATTTAAGTACTTATTTATTTCATCATATCCAATTAAAAAAAGAGGCAAACTTCTGCCCTAATTAGCCAGAAAGAATAGATGGTGCTACACAAATTATCCAGTCACTTATAAGATTGTTGAGCCAAGAACAAATAAATTTTACTACATTTACATATTTTTTAAAAATATATTTTTAAACAATTCAACTTTTATTTTTCAAAAAGAAAATCACGTTCACTTGTAAAATTTGAAACATATAAAAATATTTACAAGAATATATACATAAATGTAAATGAAGAGATTTGAACTCAAGATTTTTAGTCTATTCATTCTGCATTCTACAATGATTAATAAACAAATATAAAAGACAGTAATTTAAAACAACAATGAAAGTATATATATATATATGTGTGTGTGTGTGTGTGTAATAAGTGAATAACTAACAAATAATATATAGACATCTGAGTGTTAGATACCCAGTAAAAAAAAATAATAAATACTATATGCTTAGACATCATTAGTCATTGAGCAGACACTGAACTGTAAACTTATGTAAATGAGCTTTGCAATTTAACATTACTTTCACCAATATGATGATGATGCTATTGCTGTATATGATCAGAAAATTATTTTTGATTAGAAAACGTTTATAAAATCACTTTGTAATGACACTTTTTTCAATTACTACATACCATCTCAACAAGAATTACCATAGTTTAAAATTTTCAATCAAAAACACAAACAATTTTTTTGCAAAAGATTATTAGATAAGGACAGATTTTATTAGCAAACTACTTCCAAATTTAATTGAGAATCGAAAAGTTTTAAATAGAAATAAAAAATACAGTAGACAGACATGTCCCTGAATTTAAGATTGAAATTTTGAATTGGCAAATATAGGTAATGAATAGGTAAATTTGTCCATATTCTATTAAACAATTTACTTTTTGTTTATATGATATTGTGCAGTGGTAGATGACTGGATTCTGAATTTTAAGATCTAAGGACAATAATCCAAACTCTATAATTTCTAATGCACAAACTTCTTTACTACCAAGCAATAAATTATTCAATTATCTTTTCTTTTTGACAATGATTACACTATAAGTTTTTATTATTATAATAAGCTAAAAACTCAGATGCTATGTTGCAGAATAATAATGACTTTATTCTATAGATATAAAGTATACAAAATTGAAATAACACATTTCCTTTTTTTAAAAATAAATAAATGGGTAATTTATAATTTATTTGTCCTTTAGTATTGTGTTGTTGCTTTTTTTCATTTACAGAAGACCTTAATTTTTTGTCCATTTTGAAAAACAAATAAGAAAATTAAAATTTTTAAAGACAAATAAGAAAAGTTAAGAAAAAAATATATAATTTGCAATTAATAAGATTTTTTAAAATATCTAACTTACAATTAATTTTCATTTTAATATGATGTACGTTTAGATCAAAATTTCCAAAAAAATATTGAATTCATCAAATAGTTTTTATAATAAGACTTTGGTGGCTCTATGCATTAGATGAAAGTAGAAATTGAAACAATAAGAGAAGGTAAAACTTCTTATTATACTGAGACAGATTTATCTTCATCACTAACTGATAAAGAATTTAAGTTTTTTGAACATTAATTATTAATCAAAATGTATATATGTTGCATTTAAAACAAAAACTACATTCTATAGATCTTCCTTTAAATTAATAAAAATACTACAATCATCAGCATAATGTAAATCCAGAATCTGAGTTCTTGTTTTCATTTTTAATGTACACACAACACATATATGCACAACATAAATGTTATCTATTTATAGACTTTACATTTTATTAAAGTCTAAATATATCTAATAGCTTTTATAAACTTATATATGAGATTTTTTAACTATTTCTCTTTTGTGTTATTAATTTTCATAAAAATTACATCAAGAGTAAGTAAATTTCAGGAAATGGATTATTTTGAAAAAAATGATTAACTCGAAATTCATTTTAGGAAGCATTAACTTTTATTTTTTATACTATCTGTAACAGTAAGTTTAAAAAATGGTAGCAATAATATGACTTATATATATATATATATATATATATCAGTAAAAATCAGTCACATGTTACGTGACCTATATATCCTGCATTACCAATATGTAATATATAAAGAGCCTGATAATAGCTTTAAACAAGCTTATTTATTTTATGATTTATTTAAGAATTAGATAAATGCTTGGCTTGAGTTAATATTTTGAATCTAATGTCCTGGCTCCTCACTGATCTTTAGCTTTTCCAGGAAACTAAATGTCAGGGCATGAATTATACAAAAATGTCTTAAAAAAGAGAATTTTATATAGTTTAATTTTATAGCTGTAAAATAATTTTGATGGCTTGACTTATATAATATATTTAGTCTTAAATAGTGATTATCATGCTAAAACATTTAAATCTTTAATAGTGATAGCTTAAAATAATTAGTAATGTATTTTCAAAGTTAATAGTGCTAATGTACTCAAAATTTAAGCACTAAAATATTGTAAAAAGTTACTACTAATTTTAAAATTAAAACAATAATTTTAAACCCTATACTTAAGTTTACTAGTAATTAAATTAAATTTGCAGTGTATTAAGCTAATGTTAAAATTAACACAAAATATTATAATTAAATATTTAATGTTATTTATTCACAAAAACATTGACTAAAGCTAATGATAGTAATTAAAGATAGGATTTAAAAGAATAGATAAATGAATGCTTGAATTAATAAATAAATGTAATATTTAATTTTAATATTTATTTATTTCAAAGTATTATTAATGTCTAATTTTAAAAAGACAATATAAAATTACATTCTGAGCTATTTTAGGTTAAAATTAATGTTAAATGAATGTATTAAATATTATGGGTAATATTTATTTTATTTAAACAATGTAAATTTTATTTATGTAATATTTTATTCTAATGTTCAAATTTGTAAATAATTATTGTGACAAAGAATATGTTTAATTTTATTGTCTAGACAGGGGAATTTTTTTATTATAAAAGCTAAATATTAATTAACTTTTTTGTTAGCAATCTTTTTTGGGTTTCAATAGAATGTGAATTCAAAACAATAAAGGGAATGGGACCTAGATTAAAATTTTATTGATATACAAAGGGGTCACATGAGCCAAGCTATAAATAGGTGAAATTATCACATATACACACACACTAAATAGTACTTTTAAATCACACTCTACTCACCCTAGAAATCAATTTTATTCATTGATCATATTTTTAAAATTTCAGTTTTAATCAACAAATATAATTTTATTTAAAATTTTTATTTTCATAGCATTAAAATAATATATAGCTAAAAGTTAAATTATCTAGGCACTACATCTGAATAAGACTTTAAACACTAGGACTCTTCATTTCAGGCAGCTTTATGGGTAAAATTAGTTAACTGTTAAAATATTTAACTTTTATTTAAACTATACCCATTAAGAAACTTCAATAGACATTATTACTATTATCACCATCATGATGTACAAACTGCAATAAAAATAGCTGGTAAAAAAAGCAGCAACTGACCAATAGAATTTCTACTGAGACTGGAGAATTTATGAAGAAAAGAAGGAATATGAAGATATATAAAAATTATGCATTAAGATGATCGAATATTTCAAATTTTGTAATATATGAAAAAGAGTTGATAATGATAAGAAAAAATATAATTGTTAAGTAGCAAGAAAAGCTGTAGATGAGAATAAAAATCTTGGTATTGGTAAGAAACTTATATCTGTAATAAGAAAAAAAGATCCAAACTATTACTAAAATGAAAGATGACATCATGAAATGGGTAGAAGAGTTATATCAAGAATTATATAGTAATAAAAAACAAGTACTTTCTACATCTATACATTGCTTATAATAACTTCTCTCATATACACTTTAATGCATTAAAGTGTATGTGAAAGAAGTTATTATAAGCAATATATATATATATATATACATATATATATATATATATATATATATGAAGAAATGCAAAGAAAGTAAAGAAGAATAATAAGAGTATACCTTCTACATCTATTATAACTTCTGAATTTCCCAGGGTTTTAAGTGAAGAAGTGAAAAATGCAATTAAATTTATGAAGGAGGGAGAAGCTCCAGGCAATGATGGGATTATATTTGATATATTAAAAGCAGGTGAAGAAATACAATTTTTTTGGCAAAGTTATATACAAATAACTAAATGGTAATGATGTATCAGATGATTGGAAGAATGCAGTGTTAATAATAATATTTAAAAAGGTGATAAGAAGATACTAAAAATTTCAGACCTCTCAGTCTTTTATCAGCTTTACACAAAATTATTATCAAAATAATTACAAGTCATCTACAGAGAACATTGGATTTTAACCAACCAAAAAAAAAAACAAGTTGGATTTTAAAATGACTTTAAAATAATAGATCACATCCAAGCATTGAAAGAATTATAAAAAGGAACAATAAATATGAGTTGCCATTGTGCTTTGGATTTGTAGATTATAAAAGGCATTTGATTCTATAAGCATTTCTTTAATAATTAAAGCACTAAATCATCAAGATGTAGACTCAGAATTTTTCATATTATAAAAAATATTTATATAAATGCAACAGCAACAATTAGATTACGTAATGATACCCAGAAGATTACCATTGAGAAGAGTGTGTGACAGGGTGACTCCATATCTCCAAAATAATTTACTGCAAGAAATAGTTTGTGGATTAAAATGGGAAGCTAAAGAGTAAAAGTAAAAAGAGATTATTTAAGTCATTTATATTTTACATATGATGTAGTTTTTTACAAATAAGGATTAAGAGCTTCAGGAAATTTTGCAAGAGTTATTAGATGAAAAATAAAAAAATAGCACTAAAGATTGTCATTTTAACGTTTGTTAAAATGACAATGGATTTTCTCAAATGTTGAAAATAAAGATTGATTATGATGATTTAGAAGAAGTTAATAAGTACAAATATATTGATCAGATTATTATTACATATAGAAAGATAATGGATGAAATTAATCACAGACTTAAACTTGGTTGGAGTACTTTTGCTAGAAATAATGTAATATTAAAAGGAAATGTGCTTATAGGTTTGAAAAGAAAGGTTTTTAACAAATATGTTTAGCAGTTTTTACTTATAAATCTGAGACTTGGACACTTAGCAGAAGAGCAATGTAGAGACTTCAAACCAAACAAATAAGTAAGGAGAAATGTGTGTTAGGAGTAACAAGAAAAGATCAAAAATGCAATACATGGGTAAGAGAACAAACAGGTGTTACTGACATCATTGAAAGAATTAAGACTGAAGTGGAGATGGGCTGGACATATTGCTAGAAAAGATGATAATAGATGGACAATTGAAATTTTAAACTAGATTCCAAGAGATTGTAAAGGACCAAGAAAGAGATCATGTGTGATTCCAAGAGATTTTAAGAGACCAAGAAAGAGATCATGTGTGAAAAGAATGGATGAAATAAGAAAGTGTGCATGGGTGATATAGAGAAGAAAGGCTACAGATCAGAACTGGATTGAATTTGGAGAGACCTCCATCCTGCAGTGAATTGATAATAGTTGGTGATGATGATGATATATATCATAAGAAGTGTTAAAATAGTGTGAAATTTACGACTAAAGTTATAATGAAATACTATCCGCATATCTTTCTAAAGGGTGCCACAAAAATTGTAATTGCTGTTAACTGATGTTTTAGGGCAGGCAATCAATCACATTCTCATTTATGTTGTTAACATTTTAATTAACCATACTCAGAGTACATCAAAGCTATAATAGAAAAATCATTGATTGCAAAATCAAAGGAAGACAATGATTCAAATAATTTAAGCAAAATTTTTATTAAACACAATGAAATAATAAATGACAATGTTAATAGTACTGTGTCAGAAAGATTTTTTTCCTGAAAACCATAAAATACAAAATGAAATAAAAATATTTAAAAATATATTATTTAAAATTGGCATATAACTATAAAAATTCCTCAAATTACAATAGTCTAAACTACCACTTAGATTTTCACTTGATTATATTAAGTTACATTATGTTAGTGTCTAATTATAAATGTATGAATAACTGTTAGACATTGTATTTAGACAACAAAATATACATAACATAAATGATTCACATGTCGTATTTCTAATTGGAATGACAAATACTAGCATGATGATAAATATGATGCAATTACCATCTAGCTCTCTCTCTCTCTCTTTCTCTCTCTCTCTCTCTATATATATATATATATATATTAAAAATACTGTTATTTATACATTGAGATTGTTAAGCATTAATAGGCATGAAGCTATTAATTATTATAAGCCTTTAAAATAAATATTATCTCACAAAATCTAATGATATATTCTTCTTATCTATATCCATCAAATTTACAGCATTACTTTAATCAATTGAACTATTCTGTTAAAGGCATTTTAAGACAACACTCTAACCAACTGAGCTATTCTGTCAAATTCGAAATTAACCATATTACTGTTTCATAATAAATTATAAAGGAATCACATTCATTAATGATATTAAAGTTTATTATCTCTTTTTGCGATTTTCTCAAAATGAACAGGAGTGTTGATGATAGTTTATTATCCACCCTGTCGGAAAATTATATCTTCACATTTATTTCTTAATTTCTAAATATATTTTATTTCTTCATGATAATCATTTCGGTTACATCTTTTTTTTTAAAAAAAAAAACAAACAAACAATATTTAATCATCAGGCAACATTGAGTTTATTTTTACTCCAGATACATCTTTAATAAACAATATTCTATTTTCATTCAAAAAAAAATTATTACTTCAGGTCAAATTTTGGCAGTAAAGCTTTGTTTTCTTTATTAATAGCAAAATCTTAATTTCAATCTTTTTTTTTAAGACATAAACCATTAAACTTATCATTTCTTATTAAATAATTATAGCAATTAAATTTGGTTTTTCTGTTTTTAATCATTCTAATACTTTATTGCTGAGAATCTAATGCCAATGTTTTCACATGTATGTAATTTTAAATTTATTTCATTAATAACGTCATTTAAATGCAATTTTTTCCCCCAAAATAAACTTTATTTACACTATAAATAAAATATGGAAGGTTATACAGAAATACAAATTTCAATCGACTATAGTACAAATAGTTAGTCCACATTTACATAGCGTGATCGATTTGCATATATAATTTACAAGGAATTGAAACATATTACATTGAATAAGGAAGGGTTAACAAGATTAACCAAAATAGCATTTTATACGAATAATTTGCCAAGACTGTAGTGGCTTTTCAAATAAAACCTCCAAAGATAGCAATTTCAACTTGATGTGAAGATTATGAATAAAGCAAACCCAACATGATAAGAAGTACAAGATAAATAAATTGCAGATCACAAATGAATATAATATATATGGTTTATCTAGAGTGACAAAGACTAATAAACCCGGCTACAACATGTGCAACTTAAAGAATGAATGTATATTATACTAAATATTTAAAGGCTAACAAATTTAAACAAGATAGCTTTAGATTATAATTTCAGATATATAAAGCATTTTACAGTGGTTTAATTAAATAAACTGTAATTGAATTATGTGATTTTTCTATATAACTAATCTAATGTCAAAATAGTTATAAATGTTTGTTCCTGGTAAAATAACACAACAATAAATTTACATTTTTTAAATCTATATATAATGAGTTATTTATTTATATAGTGATATGTTTTAATCTGTAACAATCATAAAGCACATTTGTTGTGGGTGATCCCTAATGATTTTTTAAATCTATATAATTTTATTGAATTAAAATAAGATCACTTAGAATAAAAAATTGGTTACACAAACTAATGACTTGTTCTAATGATATTCATAAAATAATCACAATATTAAATTTTGTCTTTGTTTTGAATATAAATAGATATCAGTAACATTTCAAATAAATTAAATTTAAACCTTTTAAATACTAACAATGTAACCCCAAAATACATTAGTTACAGAGGTCAGTTCTGTAAAATAACATTTGAAAATAAGTAAGTCCTTGCAAATTGTCCTCAATATTTTTATATTTATTTCTGATGAAAAATTGATTATTATTTATTGTAGATGTATGTTATCTACAATAAGTATTCCAATTGTCCTATTATTACTTAGAAATTTCTCTCATAGGGTAGCCAGTGTGAATAAATATGTAACTGAATAATATAGCTGGATTTTAAATATGATGGATATATTAGCATTCAAAATAAATAAATAAGGATACAGAGCATCTGATAGACTAGAAGATTTCCTAATACTTTTTTTTAAAAAAATATTATTCAAAGATATGAATTACAAGTAGCCTATCTGTGAGCAAGAATGCTCTGTGTTAACAATTCAAAAAAGATCAAGATATATATGTTAACAGGTCAAATTAAATATGAATATCTGTTGTGAAAATTCAGCCCTGGGTCAACAGTACAAAACCACTATTTTGATAGTATTAACCCTTTTTAAAGGTATGCTCATGTCAGAACATTCATGGCTTTAAGTCGGTCGGAAACCATCATTTTTTGAGGTATGGTACTGTTTTTATGCTTATTTTATAGCTTACAAAAAGTATCACAAGATGCTCCTCTCTAGAATTATTTTACAAGTAAAAAATCAATAAAATGGCCATTCTAAGTTCAACATTGCTCATTGGACAAAAGAGACCGCTGGTCAATAATTTTCATTGCTCCAACTTCTTCATTTTCATTTTGAAAATGAAAATGTATGTTTTAAAAGCATTTTTTTAAGTATTTTTTTTACATATTATAGATTATTTGGTAAAATATGCAGAAAATATAGTTATTTTAGAAAAATGGTAAGATTTTAGTAAAAAATTGTATACTTTTACACAAACATAAATTGAAATCTATGCCAGTACTAACAACAATTTTGACACCTGTCAATAATTTTCATCACTCCAAGCTCTTTATTTCATTTTCAAACAGAAATGAATAATTTAGAATATTTTTCTGGCATTCATTTACATATTATAATGTATTTTGGTAAAAATATGCTGAAAATATAGTTATTTAAAAAAATAGTAAGATTTTACTTAAAAATTCTTTACTTTTACACTGACATAAATTGAGAAAGAAATGATTGACATCCACAGCACATTTTTAATTTGTTATGAACTATCTACAAACTATCTTTTTATGTCTTCCACTATCGAATATTTTTATAATTATAAATAGAAATTTGTTTTTGAAAAAACTTTAGTTCACTTTCATAATCTGACATATTGTTAATATACTTTTTACAAATGAAACTAAAATGAATATAATATTAAAAGATGAATATATTTTTATGGCTGAGTTTGTTAATTGTAAAACTTTAATTCACTTGGCCAATAAAAAAACTGTTCGGTTAAAAAAATTTCAAGGAAAGAGTTAATATAGGGATGATTCCACATCAGGGGGAAATGTTTTTAGGTTAGCTTATTCTGGTCCTTTCAATGTCTATCAATTCCCATGTGTTTCTGAACTCATTTGAGAAGCTATATGACTGTCTCTTTCTTTAATTGTCTTGATTTTTCTAATAAATATTATGAGGGATCCATGCAACTAAAATCAAATAATAGTATATATCACATCAGCCAAACACTAAACAATAAGGAAGTAACACTCCTTATTTCCACAAAATTGGCTGATTTGATGCTTTGAATCAATGTCATCATCAATGTATTTTTCTTTTTATAGACTGAAAAAATTAAGGTTCTACAGGTTTCCAATTTAAAACATTTGTCAAAAATGTGTTCAATAGTTTCTTCCTCCCTTCTACACAAAACACATTTGTCATCAATAGATATATATCCTCTATTTTTTGTCAAAAAGCTACTTGTGGAAAGTCCATTATCAAAAAATCAAAATACTTCAGCTCCAGGCACTACCATTTAAATTTTTGTAAGAAATTAAAGATGGTTATGTTTAGTGTTGAACTGATAGACACAATTGTTTCATAAATGAGGTTATATGCCTCCCAATATCAAATTGTTGCAGATTCAGCTTGATCCATGATCAAATTCATTTTTGTGATTTCAGATAACAAATCAGAGAGCCAACACTTCATACTAGGAAGTAGAGGGTCTATGTGATGCACATTTACTGGATTAAAGTTTTTAGGGATAATGTTATTAATTCTGGAAAAAAGATTGAAAGCATGCTGGAGCCAAGAGACCTGCAGTGAATATAACCCCAGGCCTTTCAATTTGGAAGGTCTTTGCATCTTCCTAACTCTAATCATTACAATCCTTCCCCCTTACAGGAGCCAAGAACAAATAGAATTGATGCAGCAAATGAATTTTTCCCATAAATTTCACAAATGGCATAAGTAGGTAATTCTGGAGAACAACAACATGTTTAGGAGGGTCATATTGGCATATAAAAAGGTATAAACCTTCTGCAATAAACCAATAATCTTGTTAGCAGGTGTCATTATGAATTTTGGACGTCTCTCCTCATTGAGAATGGGAAGAGGTTAAATGAAAAGTTGAGGAATTTGGGTGGTTTAGCTGAGAAGGGGGAGAGGCTGTTTTTCTCCAAGGACAGCCTCCATGTGACCAATTTTTCTAAGTTGAAACAGTCCTGATTTTCTTGAAGAAAATTGTATCATCAGTTTTATGGGCCCAGGGATATACTTACATGATGGTAAGAACATTGCCAGGTCACCTATATATGCAATGTGATGGATGTACTTTTTGATACTGAGAAAAAAACTCCAGGAAGATTCTGTTCAATGGATTTTAGGAAGGAGTTCACATACAAAATGAATAAGAGGGCACTCAGAGAGAATCCCTGAGTGATAGATTTAGTAGGATGAATAATTCAGATAATTTACCATTCAATGATATTAAAATATGCTTATTAATCAGAAAATTAGATATGATATTGATTATGCCAGGGGGGATGTCCAATTTGCTAAGCAGCTGAACAACATGGGGAATTCTGACAGAGACAAACACACCAACAATGTCCAGCTGTACAACAATGGTCTTAGAACTTCTATGCCTCCTTGTATATTTTACATTTAATTTAATTTGAAGTGGCTCATGACTTCTGATGTAGACGATCCATTTTTGGCAAACTGGAAGCTTGATATTTCTGACAAAATCTTACCCTGGAGTTTATCCTTGATTATGGAAACAATGATCTTAATTATCAGTGGCATCATGGATATGAGCTGCAGATTCTCAATAAGGGAAGAGATCATCCCCCTATTGAGAAACAGGACCATGGCAATTGGATAAAGCCTGTTAATCAATTGTGGGCAAGGTAGGAAATTCATCATATTGCAGATTATAGGTATTGTAAAGGCTTCAATGTGCTTAAAGACAAAAATAGTGATACCATGGACACCTGGATAAGTTCTGTCAGGCATTGAGGCTATTTTAAATCAAATATCAACATCAAGAATACCATGAATCATCTCATTACGCTCATGATTTAACTCTTGATCAGGTTGGAAATTAGCATCTGCCAGTTTGCTCTTATAGTGAATTAGGCTCTGCACCAACATGGGGATCACAGTATAGATGTCATCACCTATCTTGATAGCAGTTGGTGCTTTGGATTTGTTCTGTCAACCAAGAGCTCGTTATATATCCCCTGGAAGAGGTATGAGGTTTTGGGAGATAAAACTTAACTTCTTGGTTGCAAGATATTCTAGGAGAGTCTGCTGTTCACTGAAAAACTGTTGTTTTAAAGAGATCACTGTTGGTAATATAGAGTGTGTTGGAGTTATCTTCTTCAAGGTTTTTTGGATCCCATCCATTTTAGGGAGAAGAGCCATAGGCCCCTTGTTCTTTCTAGTGTAGTGATTTATTAGTAAGGATAGAATATTTTCGAATGTGAACCAACCCTCTGCCAGATTCTGAGAGAGGATGTTAATTTTCTTAAAAAAATATAGGCCTCAGAGATAATTGCCTCTGGGGCTGTAGATTTAAACAATAGTCTGATCATGGGCTTGGCTTGTGCATAGGACTGAGGATGTAAATCAATGGACAAAGAGACTGTGAGGGCATGATGGCTAGAGAAAGCAATTGGGGATAGACTCTGGGTTAATGTAAAAATGTAGTTCAGGTGATAAGTCTATTAAAGTGGATTATTATTTGGTATAGAAAGAGCATGTGTCAGGTGGAAAAAAGCTCTGTGCACAAATTAGACAAGTATTCAGCAAGTGCACTTGCACTTGAATTTATCATAACTTACATCAAAATTACCAAGCAAAAATGTGGCAAATGTATTGGCATTTAGTGCCACATTTATTAGTAGCACAGTGTTATGAATCAATGATATGTCCCTTTTTAGGTAAAGAAAGATTATATTAAAATTACATGCATTTATATTTATTGTAGAAAAAAATCATATTGCTGTTTAGAAAGCTTATTTTGAAACTGTAAATAGAGGAATTATATGGAATTAGCATTGCAACTCTGGCTGAGGGAATGGCTAGAGAATGTTGGAGAGATCCAAGCTTCTGTAGTTTTTATGTTATCTTTGGATCCATGTTGGTAGATAGCTTGGTCTCTGCTAAACATACTAAATGGGGAGAGAAGGAGTGGATCCAGTGGGCAGTGGTATCAATTATTTTGACAGAATTGAGGCCCCACATGTTTACATCTAAATATTTAAAATACATTATCAGTAAAAGGCCAATGAGCAAACTACTTACTGGCAGAACAATTCACAGAGCAAGAGCACTTGTGTGGCATCAACTACCCATGATACTAACAAATTTCATCTGAGTTCATCTTGACCATTTCTTCCAGAGGGCATAACCCAGAATTGTCCTGAATTCCAACCATGACAGGATGGCCCTGCTTTGGAGGGTCGTATAGTGTGGCAGGCAGAGAAATGTCCACACTGCCCAAATTCTTTAAGCCTTTTGCCATATTAGTACTCATAGTCACAACTATATTATTTTGCTTAAGTTTTTTTTCCATTACTCTGGCTTGAGATTGGCTCTAAATCTGAGGAGCTCTTACTAGACTCAGAAAGATCTTTGATATCTAGAGAAGAAGAAAGGCTTATTGATTTTTTACCATTGCTTGATGCCTTTCTCTTTGTCTTGCCATGATGCACAGTGGGTTATTCAGTCAAAGTGGTCAGAATTTGTGCCTGATCTAACCAGTTTCCATTCAGAAATCATCAGATCTGATCTGAAGAGAAAGGTATATCTTTGATGACTTGCTCAGATAATTTATGACATTCCAGTACTTGGAGTTGAACCAGCTTCAGAATTTCTATTAAGGGTGATTTATCCAGATCATGTTTGCCAAACAACAGAAAGTCTTCTGATAGTGAAGTTGTGTTTTGTTTGTCAGTGAGAGGATCAGTCTGTTTACTGTAAGTATAATTTCTGAGATCATCGATGGAACTTTGTTTTTTTTTAGTATGGCATTGATTGCAAATCCTATTCAGACATTCCCTAACAAAGTGTGTTTGAATTCAGCACCAGAAACATGGAAGTGATATTCCCCAAAAAGAAATTATTAAGAGGACTGACTCAGCATATTGGACAGTCAGGATTGCTGTAGGTAATATTCATTTTATTAGTGTTAAAGTAAATGTGGCTAAGTTTGTAAGAACCTTGATATTAGCATGTTTTTTAAGCAGTATTCAAAATTTCCTACCACACAATAAGGCTTTAGTAGCCTCTGAAAATATTGTTTATAATTTATGTAAGTTTGTTATTAGGCTCTCCATTATAACAGGCCTGTCCATGTCAACTGCCACTACCAGTTTATTATCACAAGATTTTAATGCTTTCTATTAATACTCTTTTGCCAGATATCTTTGTTATGTAATGGTTATTGGGAGAATTTAAGAGTTTGTGTATATGATGCCATAATCCTTTTGATGTAATTTCATTGAACAATCTGTCTTTAGGAAAAGAATAGAGGTTATTAGATTTATCAGTTACAGCCAAAATAACAGATCTGTCATTGTAGTAGTTTAAAAAGGAACTCAGTAATTGTTGATGGATAGATCTACTGAATTCCCTAATAATATTGTTGATTTGAACAGCATTCATATTTATATCTGTATATATTTCATCAGTAATTATTATATCTTCCTGATCTGTATCATCTTCATTGTCAAAAAACAAAAAATCAGATTTTGAAACATTGGTATTAATTGATTATGAATAAATTTTTTCGTTCTGGGATTAGTATACTATTCTAGAATATAAGGTTCTTGCAGTTTTGTTTCCTTCAGCAAGATCTTGCTTCTTTTGAGAATTTATATTCTTTGCAGTTTTAGAGTCAGGTGTATTAAAAGAGAATACTGTTTTATTAATATTTCCTGGAACAAATGTATTTTTAATGTTTTTGTTGCTCCATCCACATTTAGAGTCCCTTCAGAATCTGTGGAAGAGCCATCATTATGTAGGCAAATATTGCTTGTGGAAAGATTAGTTACTTTAGAAACTTTTTGTTTGAGATAACAATCAATTTTTGAGATCAACTGAAGTCGTCTTAGGCCTTTCTGATTCAATAATGTTATTGTCCCTATATTTTTTTGAAACACTGTTGTTTGAATCTACATTGATCTTATTTGAAGGTTTATTTTCTGAGAAATCTTGTTTAAACTCTGCGTTTGCATTTATTGTTTTTTATCATTATGGTTAAAGTTTTCATTGAGAGAATTGCTTAGAATTGTCATCTTACCTTCCTTTCTTTGAGCTCTTCTTGAAATTCCAAAATTTTCTGTGGCATTGATGTTTTTTTCTTTGCTTGAAGATGAATCATTTTGTATCTCTGAATCAGGTTCTTCTAGTGAGCCCATCTTTTAACAAAATAGTCAATATTAACGAAAAATTAAAATATTTTGGTTTTAAGATGAAAAGTGCACCAATTTTTGTAAAAAAAACCCACCAAAACTAAAAGCTAGACAGAGCAGAACTAAAAAATCATGTGCCCTCTAATGGTTCTTTGTTTTAAATTCTATTTTCAATAATTTACGTGTTAAATAATACCATGATCAATGCATGACCTAATTAAATTTTTATGTATTGCTCAAATTATTTATTTTAGTTATATTCTTCTTCATTTTCATTGTTTCAAAACTAAGGCATTTAAGTGGACTTCATATTTAACTCTTTCTTTTTACAGTTACTTGACAAGTTGATAATAAGAAAGATAGATGAAAAGACTTTTTCCAATACTTTATGATATATCAAATAAAAACAAAAGTATATAATTTTAAGGAGGATTATAACATTGATGTTATAAATAAAATTCTATCTTGATTATCTTACAGTATTAACTCTAGAGCAGAAATATTTTTTTTTTTCTATTGTTTAAAAGAGCATTAATAAAACTCTTCAGATCTCTATTTTATAATAATATTAAAATAAGTTAATATAATATATATTTTTACCATTATTTTAAAAAGTAAGTTTAAATTAAAATATTTATTATAGCAATAAAACCATTTATTACTATATAAAAGAATCAACAAAATTTTAATCCATTAATTTTCTTGTAATAATTTCTCTGCACAGTTTATAGAGATAACCATATAATTCTATAATTAAAACACTTCCTCTTTTCTTTACAGAAGTAACTGGATTTGTTTATAAAGATAACCATTGCAGTTTCTTGCAAGCATGTAACACATAAAATGATTTTTACATAAATACATTCATAGTTGTTAAATAGTTTAATGTTTGCACTATTTATGAGTGTACATAGATTCATATCATAAGTTTCTAGTGGAGAATGAAAACTAAATTTTCAACATGTAAGAATTTTTTTTGCCATAAAGAAATAGGGCTACTGCTAAACAAAAAGAAATAATACAAAAAAAAAAAAAAATCAAATTTGTTAGACAAAAAGGTTAATGTAAATAATTGCAAACTAAATTAGAATGTAATTTTTCAAATAAAAAGTGAAAAAAATTCAAAAAAAATTTAAAATAAATCTGTAACAGAGAAAATACATTATAAGAAAAATATAAAACTAAAAATGATTTGAGTTAAGAAATGAAATGTTAACAAAATTGTAAATAGAAATAAAAAATATATAAATAATGATGTAAATTAAAAGTTTATACATAAAAGTAAATAATGGTTTAAAATATGTAAATGACAATGTTATAAAAGAATAAACTTTTTTTAAAAAGGTGATTTATTTACAATGCAATAAAGCAAAAAACAGATAAGATCAAAAATATAAACAGCATTTAATTCAAAGAATGGTAAGTTATTAATAAAAAAACAAAATGTAACAAATGTATGGGAAGCATGTACATGTGATTTATGAGATAATAATAATAAATATTGTGTTAACATAAAAAATTGAGATATATAATGATAAATTATATATAGGTCAAGCGTTGTTAGCTGGGAGGTCAGTGCAGTCATTTTGCTGCAATCAGTTGGTTGCAGATTGTGGGTTCACCTCCCAGCCGATGCTATGACATATATATATATAGAATAAATCATGAATTTGTAATAGATACAATTTAAACAGAGTTCGACAAAATACAGGAAATTGATAAATAA
This sequence comes from Epiperipatus broadwayi, assembly GCA_028023455.1. Taxonomy (NCBI): domain Eukaryota; kingdom Metazoa; phylum Onychophora; class Udeonychophora; order Euonychophora; family Peripatidae; genus Epiperipatus; species Epiperipatus broadwayi. The sequence continues at coordinate 684,109 of JAQFVV010012635.1, read as the reverse complement.
AATCTTTTAAAATAGTCAAGATATGCAAAAATAGTTGATGTTTGTGATGCAGTTTATTATTCAGAAAAAAAGACAGCAATTTTCATTGCAGTGACATGCTTCTTATAAAGAAAAAGCCTAAAGTAACAGTTTGTAAAAAAGTTATTTGCAGTTAAGATAATTTTTTAAAACATATTTTGATTTATTTTTTCTTTTATTAATATTGTTTACATATTCAGAATTTATTTAATACAATACTTCTTTATGTTTCTTATTATAACAGTCACTTTAATTTTCATAATGTTCTTTAGTATTTCCTTTGCTTTCTGGATACCAGCTTCTTTTTCCTACCACTTTCCCTATAACATTTATTTTTTCACAAAACTCAGTCATAATTATTTTCAATCATTTTACTAAATGCAAATAAGAATATTTTGATATAAATTAGGTATGCCTATCACAAATCTAACTGCTCATAATGCTATTAATATATTATTGGATATGTAAAATAGATTCATTTGTGACAAGTTAAACAGAAATATTGTTTGTTCTTCTGTTTAATCTTTACTTAGGTGATTTATTAAATTAATGTTATTTAAAAAATATGGTGCTAACACTAGAGATAAATAAGTTAAATATGTCAATTTTGTTCATCAGATAATAATTTTTACACATAGTAAAAAGAATGAGCTGAATAAAATTAAAAATTCATAGAAAGTTTGAGAATAAAAATAAATAAATCTAATTCTTTATCAATAATTAGAAATCATAAAAATTCAAGAGTTAGCTGGAAGGAAAGAGTAGAAAAGATTATATTTTAAAGTATTTGGATAAATTAATTATCTGAAAATAAGAAGCAGCCATAACAAAATTACAGTAAGATTGAAATGATTAAAATACTTTTAATAAATAAATAAAGTTATTTTGTGACCCATTAAAACAAGATTTAAAAGAGATTTGTTAAATATTTTATTTGAAGTGTAGCTTGTTACCAGTATAATCGGGTATCTAAATTTCATTTTACATTTACTTGACATCATGAAACAATACTGGAATAACTAATTAATAAATTTAAGATTTGGCATACTTTTTTTAAGTGTCATAGCATTGGCCGGGATGTGAACCCACAACCCGTGCAGCTGCCTGCAAGTGCAAGGCAGTCATGATGACCTCTTGACCACCAATGCAAGACAATTTGGCATACTTTTTATTTGGAAAAGTAGCTTATCATCATATTACATAATACTGACTTAAAAATTAATTTATAAATGAAATATGTAATTTAAAATCTCTTACTCCTTGTAATTGACAGATTTTTTTCAAATTTTTGGCACTATTTGTTTTTCAATTTCTTAGTTAGTTTTGAAAAAGGTGGGAGAGGGGAAGATAAGAAAATGCAGTCAGTTGTAATACTAATAATTTTTATTAGTCATTAATCAGATTAGAAATTATACACTTAATGAATAATGATTCTGCAGTGTAATTTTCACTACACTACTCTCATACAAGATGAAATTTACATTACACAAATATTATTAAGTGGACAATCTCTAGTCTAATGAATGACTAATAAAATTATTAATATACTTCCATCAAATGATTTGAGTCAAAGTTGTGAGGATGTTGAGTTTGACACATCAATTACAATGTATTAATAGACCATCTATCTATATTGAACAATGATAAAGATATAGGTAAAGAGATCTGTGACAATTGATGAATGCTGGTTCATCATGAAATATGCATCTTGAATATCATACATCTTTTCCATATGTTTTTTGTCATCCACAAGATATTAAATGCAAATATAAACCAATCCCTACCTTGCATGAGAGTGATGTAGTAAACATTACACTACAGAAATACTATTTGTCACAGTCAAGTGTAGGTTTTTTTTTTATTTTGAGGTGCTTAATATAGATTTACAAATTAATTTATAAATTATACATATATTTAAAACAAAACACCTTATGATTTATAATTGACAAGTTTGTTTCAAACATTTATTATTTGTCTGAAATTTTAAAATTTGTTCCTTGGTTTTGAAAAAATGAGGCAAAAATACAGTCAATTGTAAGATCAATTTAAAGTGTTATAATTTTTTTTATTTTTTATATAAATTATGTCACTCATATTTTTTTAATTTAATACAAATCGCAAATAAAACAATAAAAATTAAAATGAGCTGGCTATGTAACAACAAATAAAAAGATTAAAAATTATTTACATTGATTACCAATGATAAACTGGATGCACATTTTAATAAGACTAGAAAGAGGTCCAAGTCTTTAATTTTTTGTTGTTTGCTGATACTGTGATCAGTCAGGTGGTATAAATTTTCAGTAGAGCATCAACACATGAACATCAATGCATGTATTGTTTATTCCAGTAACCAGATCAATAAAGACCTTTTAATGATTAACAGACACATGCCTAAATTCCTTGGTATTGAAGCCAGTGTAGATTGACAATTCATCTAAATAAATGATTGACTTAGGCATATATCTTATCTCAATAATATTAAGAATCAACTCATTTCAGTGTGCCACATTCACAAGTAATGACAATCAGAAACCCTGCTTTCAATCCAAACACTGAATATATACAAGTCAGCAAGTCAACAACTTTCTTAGAATAGTGGTGACTACTATTCTGAAATCATGAAGTCTAAATGAAGAACAGAAGGTTTGTTTTGATATTTCTTTTAAAAAAATAAGAAAACACTACCATGTTTTTCCTAAAATTAAACCTAACTAGATTTCAAGGCTTATTCTGAATATAAACCACAGTTAAGATTTGCAACCCAATAGACAGCTTTTTTTTGCCCATTGAAACAAATGATGGACTATGGACATATTGAATTATAAAATAATGAATGTATAAATAAGCAATATTATTGGCATTAATCCTTTAAATAATTGGTAATGTAAGTTATATGGGTTCTTTTGTATTTTTCCATTGACAATTTTCGACAATCGTAATTCCATCTGGTTAGATTTACCACAAGTCAGTATACGGATCTATTTATAATTTCATTTATATATTTTTAGGTACTTATTTTATTTATATTAATACTTACATTTAGAATGCTTGATTTAGTTTTAAGGTTTCAGTCTGGTAATTTTAAATAATCAAGATGAAAGAAAATTAATTTGATTTCTTAATTTTTATTTGTCTTGAAAAATTAAATTATCAAGTTTTTAGAAATAATATCCAAGCAGAGCTATTACAAATAATTTGGAAAACGTTTACAATTTGCATACTTGAGAACGGATGGATGCGGTTGTGACATCAATGAAACATCGTATTTCAATACTTGTAAGTTGAAATGGACGTATTTAATAGGCACATGTGAAATACAAAAACATTTTCCAAGTTTTTGTGCTTTCATTTTTTTATTGCTTTTGTATGCACAAACTATTTTTAACTGTAATCATTTTTTGTTACCACTCCTGTCTCATAAATCTTCAATTAACATTTGATTTCATGCTAAATTTAAACAGAATAATATGCTAAGCATCAGATAAGATAAGTGCAAAAGCAAAAGCTAGCCTGGCAAGTACAAGAAAGGAATTATGGGGCTCACGGGATAAGAATCTTACAGCTTTCTGTAAAGAGAAGTACTTAAATAAATGTAAATTTTTGTACTTGAAAAAATATATTCCCTGAAAATAAGCCCTACATTGTCTTTTAGAGCAAAAATTAATATAAAACCCCGGACTTATATTCGGGGAATTATGGTATTGTTTATGTAAAAAAAAACAACAACATACTAATGATATAAATGAAGACAACATTTACTTTTAGATTAATTTCTAAATAGTAAAAAAGTATCTTTATTTTATATTATATTTTTAAAGTATTTAAACACACACACATATATATATACTATGCTGAATTTTAATTTAAAGATATGTTATACCAGTATTCTTGATACATTGTCTAACAGAATCAAGTAAAATGGAATATAAATACCAAAATGTATCAAGGCTGTGTATATTTATATAAACCAGAAATTTGTTTAATTAGAAAGAAAAGGTATGATGTTGTGAGGGAAATGAGGAGAATAGAAAAATCATTTGAAAAGAAAGAGTTTGGAATCTCGAAATGTTGAAGAGAGGTAATATTACAAGAATATTCATTAAGAAAATTGTGAAGCAAAAAAAATATATATTAACTATATACTTGGAACTGAAGAAATTATGTATAATCTGTTTAATCAGGCAGCTGGTAGTTTTTTCTTCTTTCTATACTGTCGGCTTAATGGTGGAAAGCTTGAATAAAGCAAGAATCCAGTGTGATTAATTTTAAACTTTATTAAAACACTATTAGACTGATCAAATACTAGCTGAGTGATCTTTGAGATGGATCCACTGATGAATCTGATCAAGCAATTTTGATGAAATCTCTAATCAAAATGAAGGGGAAAAAAGCCTAAACTTCAAATAACGTTAAAAGCAGGAAACTGATAAAAAGTACTATAGTAACTTGTAAGAAAAGTCTATTATAAATGGTATTAATTCCACATTTTATTGGAAATAGTTACTATCTAAGGCCAGGTATTAAAATAGTGGTTATCTAGTGATCATCATAATTGCATATTAAAGAAAATATGTTTGAATCTTATTAAAAAATATAAATAAAGAATACATGCACATATAGTTTTTGAAAGAATTGCCAGGTCTTGCCCAAATCAATGTAAACATACATAGACAGTTATATAATATTCTTCTCTATTGTAAATTTCTGATAAAATATCATAATTGTCAGACAAGATATAATGGTTCTTTTATCCCAAATATGCTTACATTAGATTTTCTTTTTAATTTGATTATCATTGTGATTATAATTTAATAATAATGATTGCTTTAATGAAATATTTTTTTATTATATTTTAATTTTTAGTTCTCATGCACATTAGAAAACACACACAACATGATCATAGTAATTTGTAAAGTGTCCAAAATTTATTTTGATTAATTTTAGAACAATAGTCTTTCAATTATATATTTATAATACTGACATAATTATATGAACAAGAACACTTGCCATAGAGTAAATCCTTGACCTTTAATACATCCTAGATATAGTCCTATACATGGTTGACCCTCATAAATACTATACATTTATTTCCATATTTAGCTTTATAGTATAGTCACACATCTATATCTAATATGGGATTGTTAAAAAACAATGCATCTTCCTTACAATGACAATTCTTGGGAGAGGCCATTTTAGATCCAAATTCTAATTTAATAATAACTCAACTTCATTAACTAGGAAAGTCCTTTTACATCCGTATCTGAATTTTAATAATAAATCTACTTAATTATCTGATGGATCCCTTTTGAATCCAAACTTGAATTTACTAAACAAAAACATGAATAGTTACAGCTTATATATATATATATATATATATATATATATATATATATATATATATATATATATATATATATATATATATATATATATATATATATAAAATATATATATATATATTAACCATTTAATAGGATGATCTAACAACTGCATTTATATTATAAGTTCTAACAGGCACAAAATCTGAATTACAGTAATTAAGATGGTGGTTAATATACATATAAATTGATTCTAATAAATTTCCAAATGAATCTTTAGTTTAACTTAAAACTGTTATAATTATACTGTCACTCATTATTTCTAACACTTGGACACTTCACATTAAATATGTTGCATGCATGCACATTTTGTGTATTTAAGATGAACATTGTGCCACTGATTATTTTATCTAACATTACATATTTGCTGACAAAAAGAAAATCCTTGTATTTTTTTACTAAAGAAATTTTTTTTAACTAATCCCTATATATAATAAAAAAGAAAATTATTATTTTAACTGCTGTAAACACAACTAGAATAACTATAAATGCTTAACAACAAATGTTGACCCTTTTTATAGAACATTTATTTCTCCCTTTAATAAATTAATTAACAATATGTTATATGAACATTTTATATATAGTAAAATATAGTTCATTAGAATTAATATACTTTAAGAAATCGTAAAATAAAACTTAACTTAGTTAATATCAGTCTAATTGAAAAACAGTTATTTTATTTTACTTAAGTTGCATAAAATTTTGTTAGCAAAAATCTTTTTTAGTTTATTGTGATGATTTTTATGCAAGATAATAGTTTGCCCTCAGTGGCATGCATTACGTGATTCCATATACAATAAGGTTTCTTTCTTTACAAGTTACTATAAGTTTCCTGTCCTTGAATTTATTTGAGGTTTGTCCCTTTTCTTTTCATTTTTTTATGTGGCATAGCATTGGTCAGGAAGCAAACCCACTAACCCAGGACAACTGCTTGTAAGGCGGCTGTGCTGACGACTTGATCAAGGAATTCAGGTTAATTTCAGGCAGTAAACATTTATTCTTCCTTTTTATTCAATCATCCTAATGGAAGTCCAATAAAACTTGAATAAAACAAAAATTCAGACTGATTAATTTTAAGAAAAACTGACTACATATAGTCTGAACTTTTTGTTTATAACATTTTGAATGTCCTCAGTTTTACTTTAATTGCATACATTTTAAAAACACTATAATTATTTATATTTTGGACTATTTCCATCATGTAATATAAGTATTGAATGCTTTTAGAAAAAATTAATTTTATTTAAATATTCCAAATACATTCAACTGTTAGTAATAACACACAGATTAGTGTATGCATAATGTTCGAGAGGTATTATTCTTCCTTCTCTTCAGGTGTTTGCTGGTCGAATCAGTGACAGCACTAGCATGGGAATCAAACCTGGAGTCTTAGATTCTTGAATATTGAATTTTAAGGTAATCATGTTGGCTAGTGTTACCTTAAAATTCAAAATTCAAAAATCTAATTGTCCAGGATTGATTCCCATGCAAGTACTATCACTGGTCAGCTCAGGAGAATAATATCTCCCAAGACATTGTGCATATATTAACCTATGTGCTATTATTCAAATATTTAAATAAAAGTTAACTTTTTCTAAAGACATTCAATATGTATATTGTATGATGGAAATAGTCCAATATATAAATACAACTAAAATACCATCATTACAAACCTTCAGAAAAACATTATAATTGTTTAATTTATTGAATTTTCAAAGCACTCTAAATATTTAATTGCTTGCATTTTTACCTTGTTTTTCAAATCTCTTATCAAAAAATGAAGTTTAAATTTATAAACACACTTAAATTTTTAATTACCTTATTTTAAGTCAAATTATTTAAACTAAAATGTGGATTATTTAATTAAACTTTTAAAATATATTTTTCTTAACACTGCTTAAAGGTATTGTTTTACAATACATTCTTATCAACATAATTTACATTTTTTAAATCTTTGATAAAATAAATTGTTTTAATATGGTTTCTCTTAAATTTAAACACTTTTATTAAACCTATTATATTATTTATAATTATTATAAAATATGACTTTGATAATTTATGCTAAAATTTGAACATTACCTATTATTATTATTTTTAATACATTAAGATATTTCTTTTATTTTAGATAACTTTTTTTTTCTATATTTAAACAACGTTTTGCACGTTTAACAAGAAAAGATTATAAGTTTATAAAGCATTTAATTTGCTGAACATACTACTATATTTATTAGATATCCTCACAATAATTAAAAACTAGCCACTATGAATAATTATCAGATCTGATTTAAATGTCAGACCTAACCATATTTTTTATACTTAAGTTTGTGCAGAAGGATATCATATATTCGCTCAAATTCTTTTCAGCCTCAATTTAAGTTTAAATTTTAATATAAAATTTGGTGTGTTTTCTCTTTTAGTTACAAGCAGGTTAAGGACTTTTCTTTTAAGGAGCCAAAACATACGTATCTAACTATTTAAATATTATTTGTTAATTCCTAGAGAGTAAAAAAGGCCAAGAAAACCTCTTTAAATCACCATTTTACTGCATTTTGAAAGTCTAAGAATTAATGGCGTTTTTTCTAGATGTATCTTTATTCTAAATCGAACTATTTAAATTAATTTTACGTTTTATCTATATAAGTATGTATGCGATACAAAAATGTTAACATAAATGACAAAAAATATTTGATTAAAAATAGCTTGACATGTTTTTATGGACGTTTATTTGAAATTATCTCCATCTTAAATTCCAATAACTCATATATTAGAAGAAAAAAATTAGACACATAAATTCAAAAATGTCAAAAATCAAGAATAAAGTCTATCCTATACACTTCATTCTAAAATAACGAAACAAACTGTAAAATCTACGTAACGAAGTTTCAACATTTATACAAAAAAAAAAAAAAAAGAATAAATACTAATTTGATTTTGAAAAAGATTTTGTAAGATAAAGTTAAAGTCTAAAGCTACTGTCTACTTGATTGCTTGTGTATTTTATCACTACTTTTTTTTGAAGACTTAACAACATAGTTTCGAATATAAATAAAATCAGCCTTTACTTACAAAAGCTTGGCCATGCATATATATGTATTAAAACGAAGATTTTGTTAGGCTAAAGACGAAAGTAGTTTTCATGTTTATTTGTGTGTGTATGTGTGTGGTTGTCTAATATTTTTGTTGGATCTCACCTATCGTCATCTGGCTAGTGATGACGGTTCAGGAGCTATATGCTAAAAATAACTACTGATTTACTCCTTCTGCTCAAATATTGGCTAGTAAAATCCAAAAAATGCCCACATACAGGCACACATACATTTAATCAAACACACTGTAATTATATATATATGCATACACACAAATAATTAATGGTACCCATTACATTTCAACTATTTATCATTACTGTAACATCACTTTCACACATGGAGGAAATAATTTCTATCCACATTAAATGGCTTATAGAGCAGTAAATATATATTTTATGCATATATAGAATAATGAACAGATAGATGATCTTTGGAAATATATTTTAGTGATCAAATTTATCATCATACATCTCTTTGAATTTCATTATTTATCCGTGTAAAAATTCCAAAGTATCCACTTTCATTATACTTTTATTTTAATTTGTGAAGCACAGATAGTTGAAAATTGAAACAAATTGGAATACTGCCAAATCTCTGATGCTCGTTATAATACTTATCTGACAAAAAATCAGATGTCATGGATAGCTGTCCAAATGATATCCAAACCTAAACACACAACAAAGATTTTATGAAAAAAGGGCGGCCACTTTTTTCTCTACTTTTCTTTCTATATATCTAAGCCAGTCATAGGTATTTAGATTTGAAAGCTTGAAGCTATCCATGACATCTGAGTGGCTGTCAGATAAGATTTGGCAGTATCTCAATTTGTTTCAATTTTCAACTATCTGCATTTGTCAAATTAAAATATTATTTACATACTTTACTGCTTGTTATGTATTCTAAAAAAAAAAAAAAACTACTACATAGTAAATCATAGGATTTCGCATTGTACGTTTATGATTTAGACTCAGTGAGTTAATTGTGAAGATATTTAAAGCTTCAAGCTTTCAAATCTAAATACTTAGGACTGGCTTAGATATATAGAAAAAAAAGTAGAGTAAAGGGTGACTGCCCTTTTCTCAAAACCATGGTCTGGAAGTGGAAGACAATGAAAGAAATATTGAATTCTATCTCTCTCAGTGTTTATGTATACAAAGTTTGTTAGGAGCTATTGGTAAAGCTCCATCTAGTTATCATAAAATGCAAGCTAAAAGCAAGTTACAAAATTTATAACTTGTTTTGCTTATCATAAATGTACCCTTGAAGGTTTTTGCAATGATATATATTGCACAGTCTTTCACTATATGGTGAAACTGAACTGATTTCAGACCCATATAGCTATCTAGTTTGTTTATCTGGATTTCAAGACATTACATGTCTGAGAAATTTCATGCTTTCAAACTGATAGAAACATGTTTGATAAATGCTGAGTTTAGAGTTAGTATTTAGATCTAGTTTCTAGTCTTCCAACCCTTCACTGATGTGAGCCAACTAGCTCAAAACCAGCTGGTCTGGAGGGGGAGACAATGAAAGAGATATTGAATTCTATCTCTCTTGGCATTTATGTAAACAAAGCTTGTTAGGAGCTATTGGTAAAGCTCCATCTAGTGATCATAAAATGCAAGCTAAAAGGAAGTTATGAAATTTATAACTTGTTTTGTTTATCATACATATATATATATATTGTTTACATTGCAATCTGAATTAAAACAATGATTATATAAACTAAATCAATATAAACAATTAAACTTTTTTATTACATCATCATCATCATTGCCAATCTGTTTTTTTTATTGAAATTGGAAAAATCATAATCTTTTGTGAGTAGCTGCTGTAGCTGATGATTTTAGATACTAAGAAATTATATATTACAAACACTAGAATAAATTAAAAAAGAATGAAAGGATTTATAATAATTGCAATATTTAGAGACTAGCTAATAAATTTCGGTAAATAAAATATATTTTAATTAAATAATGTTTTTTCACGTTTAATTAACAAAGTCTATCATATAATATTACAATCATCCACCAACAGATAATTATTTAGATGATAATTTGCTGCATTAAAAACTTTAATAAGCTCTTTAAATAAAAATCACTATTGATAAAAGAGTCATTTTATTTAGTAAGTATCATATATTTTTCGTAATTAAAGTACTTATGTGAGAACACATGATTCATTCTAGGATTTTGTAAAAAAAGTTTAAAAATAAATAGTGAATTTTACAACACAACTTATTGTGATATAGATAAGAGTATAATTTTAGATAATATTTATAATATGTAACTTTGAAACGAATAGTAAAATCTCATCTTAAAATTGTGTACCAATCCCAATTTACAATATGAAAAAATGACATGAGTTTCATATTAATATATCATAAATATATTGAAAAAAAATTACCTAAGAATGATTTTTAACATTTTGAAAATATAATGTTATTATTGTAAGATTAATGAGTATGGTTTTTACATTTCTATTCACAATCACATTGAATCTGCTATCACAAGGATACATTTTCATCTGATTAGGCATATGACATGAACCAACAAAAGGAAATTTTCCAAGAAAGTACTTTATGCTGAACACAGAGACCTTTTTGATATAAAACTTATCTCAATTATCGCTCTAAAATTGTGCAATATTGACTGTTTTCATTGAGAATATAGGGCTGACTAGAGAAGTGGAGAACTACAACTATGTAAAGCATCAACAACTTTCAAAAATAGATATTGCTAACAAGTTAAAATACATTATTACAAAATGTTAAATAGACTGATTGAATGACTAACATGTAATATAATGCGTGTAAGACAGTGTATTTGTAATATAAGACCAGTTAATAAAGTCATCATAAAACTTCTTTATTTTTTTTTTTTTGTAATGGCCATTAGTAATTTTATTTTAGTTAAGAAAAGATAAATAGCTATTGACTGACCAATTAGTTAATGTGTACATTTAATGACTCTCATCAATAATTATTATATGGTATATTATAAAAATATTTATATTACTTTTTTGCATTTTGAAAACATGATGGCATCAAAATTCTAATTGTTTTATTAGATTATAATTTCATAAAAAATGTTTAATTTTATGCATTGTATTTGTTTTTATCTGTTATAAATTTCATATATATATATATAATGAGAGTACCACATGAGCCTCACCTAAAACAATTTGATTCTTTATGAATTTACCTGTGCCTATATCAAATTAACAGATATAAATAACCTACACCTATCTTAAGCTTTTCATATATCAGCTATATACATAAACTAATTAAATATTAAAATAATAATTCTAAAAATGAATTATTTTAATATATTTATATGCATACATAAATAAATGTTTCCAACTAATAGTATTTTTTTTTATTAACCAAAACTTGACATTGACAAAGCCTTAAGTCAACATTGCATTTTATCAGTTGAAACAAAGGAAATAAACGTTTGGAGTTCATTACAAATTGTATATTTAAACAATAGAGAGCATGAGCATGATTATGTGATATGCTTTCGGAAATTAATCCAAGTATAAAAACGAACTAATATTGTTATAATAATAATCTTCTATTTAGTTATCGAAGCAATAACTATGTCTGTAAATTTAAATGTGTTCAAATTTAGAACACATTTAAGAAAAAAAGAAGATTCACTATTTTAAAACTTTCTTCAAGTAATTAATTTACTTACTTTTAATATTATAAAGAACTAAAAAAATAATCATTTAAATTGACAAGGTTATAAGAGAAATCAACGTCTTCGAAATGAGTTTTCAAAATATATGTTTAAGAAGACAAAAATTTACAAAGATGTTCTCTGGCTAGACAATTTATGCCAAGGATTTCTGCTGATGTTTTAAACCTGAACATGTAAATTTATTCCTACTTAATGCCTAAAATATAATCATCATAATTCCCATTAAAAAAGCTGCCTTAATAATGGACTATTTTATTGAAGAAGATGTTAAATATTTTACTATGCAAATATTTAAAAGAATGAATATTTGGATTGCCTCTTTGAAGAATGATCAATGAACTTTATCTTTCAACATTCATTGTCATTTTATTTAGTCTAAGGAGGGATATAAAACCATTATTCTTTCTCGTCTTGGATTACTTCATTGTGTACTTTAATAACTCTTAAACTTTATTTCCTTTGTGAATAAATTGTATTTACATGGAAAAATTATTTTGTTTATCAAATTGATCTTAACAGGATAAATGGAGAACTGATAAGATGAACATTTTATTTTTATTTATTTAATAAAATCTAGATGTTGATATTTTGATATATGCTCTGATGAAAGCGACGGTTGACTAAGGTAAAAGTTTTTAAATTATTTCAATTTGGAAGTAAGTTTTATTATATTCCAAATTGAACCTTACCTGACAATTATCATAATTTCTTTTTAATCAATAACATAATTAATATAAGAATACATTCTATTGTTATTCTAGTGTGAATGGATGTTATCTGGTACAAACATATAACACACACTGAATCATTTTAATGACACAATATGTAGATTTATAATGTATGGTGGTATTATTTATTGTACACATGATTTTAAATTATATATATGTAAATAATTACATTATGGTTTTTTTTGGATGTTAAATAGTTTATTATTGTATCATATATAAGCACAGATTATAATTCTAAATTTTAATATTTTTAATTATTTACGTGATAATATTTTTGTTTCTATTACTGATTAAAATGTGTTAAACTTGATTTTAAAATTAAACAGGTCTCGTTTGTTTATTTTATTTAGTCATTTTATAAAACCAATAATTATAAATATACATACTCATGCATATATATGTTGAATCAACTTAGTGATTTAATATTTATAAAAAAGTTATATATAGCTTATACTAAATTTATCATTACTATGGGATATTTGTGGAAATGCCTGAAGAGAGTCAATTGCGATTTCTACTCTGAGCTCGAATTCCGAGAGTAACGAGGTTATTAATAGAGGAGTGGATTGGATTATATTTTAAATCACATCATCCATGGCATTCTATAAGAAGACTCAAAATCCGAATATAGTTAGATGTGACTTCCTCGAGTCCTGAAAAGGATCGTCCCATTATAATATATATATATATATTAAATGTAAAATACAATACCCATTATAAAATATTATATATATATATATAAAATTTAACAGTAAATACAATATTATAGTTTAAATTCTTTTGTAGCAATTTTGATTACGTGGTAATCCTCGTCAGCTTTAACTGAATTTCAAATTTTTTAAACTTAATGTTACATATATTTGCATAAGCTACGTATGGCCATATTTGCACCTTGCCTATTAATAACACCATCTTTATATTTATCAATCAAAATTGCCTTTTTAATTTTCCTCTTTTTATGATTTCTTTCTTCCATTAATATTTTTATTTCATTACTATTAAATGTAAACCTATAATTACAAGTTTTTTCATGGTCAAAGAATACTGAAGTTGTATTAAATTGACTATTTACATTATTTTTAATTGGATTATATAATAATTGATGCTCCTTCAATCTTTTCTCCACAGAACATCTAGATTCGCCAATATATAATTTCTAACATCCACATGAAATCTGATAAATTATATTCTTTGCAATTTAGAAATCATACTCTTAGAATTATTAATCATTCGATTAATATTCGGAGGAACACAAAATGAAATATTATACTTTTCTTTAAATATATTCTCAATTAATTTAGAATGCATGTTGTTTATAAATGGCATAGATATCCATTTTTTATTATCCAAAGTAACACTGCAAACTTTCTTATTATTAAATGAATTTACTGTATGCAAGATTTGTGTTTTATCATAACCAACCTTTAAAAGTTAATTAGCAAATAGTTCAATATTTAAAATGTTATCATTAAGTTTAAAACATTTAAAATTCAGTTAAAGCTGACTAGGATTACCATGTAATCAAAAGCGCTACAAAAGAATTTAAACTATAATATTGTATTTACCATTAAAATTTATATATATATTACTGTTAGAAGGATGGTTGCCATGACTACAGGTTGAGATTGTTGATAGTTATTAATATTTGGATTGTATAAGTGTTGACTGATTTTAATGATATATATTATTTGAATTATACTCATATGTTATTTTGTTTAAATAATATATAACATCTTATAACTGTGAATATATATATATATATATATATATAACATCTTATATATATATATATATATATGTTTGTATTAAGATCTACATGATATAAATTCAAATCTTGGTCAGATGAAATCTGAATCTTTTTTCAAATTACAACCAGGATTCAAATTTTTGTTCAAATAACCATCCTATAATTAATGTGGCTAAGCATCTAATTTATATATATATATATATATATATATATATATATATATATATATATATATATATATATATATATATATATATATATATATATATATATATATATATATAATTCACTTCAGAGCAAAGACCTTTCCAACATTTTCTTATACAAGAACAATTAAGGAGAAGGGAATGTTCATCAGATTTTTCAATTGTGAGATTGTAAGACTTAAGGAGACCCATCCTCATTTTATTTTACAGTTGGGAATAGCTAGATGCCCATGTACTGACAAATATTAACTAGATGGACTATGACAGCTATTTGAGACAAAAATTCAAGCTTCCTGAAATGATTTAATTTAGTTCGGGTAGACCTGATGGATGATACTCTGCACAATAATACTTTTCAATGAAGCAGTACTGGATAAATAAATATCAAGAAGGTTTCACCTTAAAAGAAAAAAAAATAGAATCAATATTTCTCATCACATTTGTAAATTTGCAAGACTGATAAGGAAAGTATTTTTCGCAGTTTCTTTATGAGAATCTGTAGAAAGCTTTGCCCTACATTTTGGCTTTGTAAAGATTGTCTAAAAGCAATATATATTTCATTTATTTAAAGAATAAGTAACATTTTAAAATAATTATAACATCATATTTATTGTAGTTTGCTTAGTTTTAAATGAAAAATGATTTACTGTTTCAATCTACAGTTTAATGCAGTTCTTTTACAGAAATCTGCTTAAAAAAATAATCACCCAATGGACATTTAACAATTAGCTTTTGATTTGTAAAAGCTTTAGTTTAGACAATTACTGTGTTGATGTCTAACTTCAGATAAAAAATCCTTAAAGCTTCACTTACCTAAAACGACTTTGTATTAGTTTACAAATGAACAATCAAATATCATAATAGGCCTTTTTCACACTTTAAATTCCTTTTTTTTCAAAGTGTTCTAAACAAAATTCAGATGTTTTGTAAAAAATGTAACAATTTTAGTATTATTTCAATCATCATCATCAGTTAATTGCTAAAAGTCTCATCCTGCACCAACTATTTTCTTTAAGCATTCCTGTTATTTGTTTATTTTTTCAAAAATGCACAGTGATCTCTAATTTCTATATGTTCTATCATTTTTTTCTTTCTATCTTTCTTTCTTCATCTACATTCCCTTTATTTCTAATTTTATGCCCAAGCTGAGTCCTCTGCTCCTTTTTAATTTTTTTCAATAAGTCATTTTTTTATATAATTTTTTCAGCAATTCTACATTTTTAGCATTATTTTTTTAACTTCGCTCTTCCATTCTTTC
Organism: Epiperipatus broadwayi; assembly: GCA_028023455.1. NCBI lineage: Eukaryota > Metazoa > Onychophora > Udeonychophora > Euonychophora > Peripatidae > Epiperipatus > Epiperipatus broadwayi. The sequence continues at coordinate 667,981 of JAQFVV010012635.1, read as the reverse complement.
CCAAGACACATCTCTGCAGCTTTCAAGTATATGACCAACCTAATATCTCTAATTTTTAAAAAAATTTCAGTACATATTTTTTCCAGGTTTTCTTTCTATTTTCTTATATTTCAAGTATTTTAATAATTTGAATTAGTCATTCATCAGAATAGAGATGATCAACTAATGAATAATATTTCTATGATGTAATTTTCACTACACCATTGTCACGTATAGTAAGGAGTGGTTTCTATCTGCTTTCAACACCCTTTTGAAAGGGTATAATCATAAACATATGGTCAAAAACATGCAAAATATATGTATATCCCTAAAATACATATTTCATGCTGAACCAGACTCATCAGTTGGCTTAGATCATAAATGCTGATTCAGCATGAAATGTACATCTTTGGTTGGTGAGAGACAATAGGTTACTTAGCAAATTCCTAGAAAACTTGATTGACCTGAAATAATGAATCAAAATAAATTAGATTTTATGTTTTATATCTAATCTTGTAATCAGACCAAGAAAATATACTAAAAAATGTACAAGAAAGAATTTAACAAAACAGAAAAACATAATATCCAGATTTAATTAAACAGTACAGAAATTCTGTTGCTAATGAATTAATTCACCTGAGGGCATAACTATGGCCAGATAAGGAATATGGCTAATATAAAAAGGGCAAATTTTGATTTGATTTTAATTAGTAGTTTGTTTTAGTTTTCTTAGAGTTTTAGAGATATTAAAATTTCATTTGATAAGCTTTGCCATGGCATAGTAGAAGGTGGCAAAGTGATATTCCCTCTTGGAGAATGGTCAACCAACTATCCAAGTCTCAATATGTGCCCTCCATAGAATGAAAACATCGGATGAACTACTGCAGATCTGTAAAGAACTATGCTATGTGCTGAAAATAGTGTTCACTCTCAACATTTTAAATTATTGAAACTTGAATATGTCAAGGAAAAGAAGACTGCTGCCGTAAATAAGGAACAGACAATACGTGACTGATCCTACCTATATGTGCACAATCATTTAAAGTTTAAGACAGGTAACCTGTAACCAAGAATGTATAGAGTACTCTTAATCCTTTTAAAAGCTATAGCTATTTCCAATAATTCTCTTTTATTAAAGTAATTTTGATGTACATCTTAACCTCTGTAAATATTTCTTTATTAGTTAATTTACATGATTCTTTGTTTTATCATCTTGGGTACATATTTTATATGACTTTTAAATTTTTTATTTCTGTAATAGTATGCCTAGATAATTTCAACTGGACTAGTCCTTACTTCCTGACTATAATATAACCAAAAGCTGCTGCCATATTTTGCAGATTACTAAAGACAGGGAATTATTGTACCCCCCCTTTCTTTAGACTTGTTTTAGCTTGCCAGCTCAGAAATTATGCAAATTTTGTAATATGCCAGTGAATTAAATGAAATACCAGATGTATACTATACTAATCATCAATGTTTAAATATATTTATTTTCAATTATTTATCATAATTATTTATGTATAAAAATATGCATTTGTTATTTGCTTCATTTTAAATCATAAATGCGAGTATATATAGAGCTAATTGGGTGGCAGACATATTAGTTACAAAGCATGATAATGTATAAACTGTTTAGACCCATTTTCCATTCATCCCCTTGATTTCTTTTAATTAGGTTTTCCTGTTTAGGTTAAACCAAGTAATATTATTTATTTTCAGAGCATAAAAATCAAAAGGTTCACTATTAAAATGTGGGCATTGGGAGATTGAGCCATTAGAATTTAAAGTGAAATTTAAAAATAAATTTTATGAATTTATACTTATGTCATACATGTGTTACTTCTTAGAGATGTGATAATTTCTCTTAAGGCCTTGTGATTTCTCCATGGATAAACACAGTTATTATTGTCTTCCTATCATCTTCCATAATGTGGACAGAATGAAATGTTCCCATGGACATTTGATTTTCGTCATGCAGTCAGGGAGTATTTGAGGTGCTGTCCCGTACACTTGATGATGCTTATGTGACCATCTTTGAATGGGCCTGTTGCAAACACCAATCCATCATTCTAACTTCTCTCAAACATGGCCCCACTGTTTTAAAGTACTGCAATATAATTTATTGCATTGCATCTCTAATAATACCACCTATTTTTATTTTGATTATTATACATTACAATTATATGTCTCCATTTTTGCACCATCTACATTTATCAACCATACTTGTATGTTCTTAAATCTAATGCTTTCATTTCAGTTAAATCATTTCTTTAAATTAAATGTATTTTATTATTTTACTCTTAAATCAATCTTGGTATGTCTACAACCGCGGTTACTGTTTATTATTTACAACCTTGCATGAAATGCTTGAATATATAATTCTCATATAGGCATAAGATTATAGTATTTGTACTTGTTTGTACCCAGATGTTTAGTTAGTTAAATCATTATGTAGATCAAAATAATTATCCACTGTAAAGCTATCGCTATTAATAGTATCGCAAATGTAAAATTAATACCAATACCCAGAATTAATTACTATATTCTATGTATATATAATCAATTAAACTTTACCCATTAATCATACATCTGCTGTTATAATTTCCATTTGTTCAACACACAGCAATAATATTATTTTACCTTGATGAATGAAATATTAGATAGATAAATATAAATGTCGTAATTTTATATTACTCTTAGTAGCTAGCTAACCCTAGAACAAATTAAGAATAGAGTCTTTTGTATCTCCCTGACCCCTGTTCTTAGAGGAAAAGTTTATTAGTGTAGCATCAGGTATGTTGTCACATTGTGACTGTTGTGGAACCAAATAACCAGATTTGAACCCAGTATTTCTGGTGGCTTACCCTACCTGTAATGTTGCTCTTCATGTCTGATGTTTGAATTCTGCAGCATGAATCTGATTGTTATAAGACACAACTTTCAATGGCAAATATCATGCTTTTAGTTTGAAAATAAAATAAACATAAGTTTTAATTCTAATCTAATCTTGTGAAAAAATACTGATCTGTTATTAACGTCAATAAGATTATATTTATTACTTTCATTTCTATTGTCATTGTAATCAGAAAAAAAAGTTTCCACAGTTAGAAAAAAATTGAGGCTACTAAAATGAATACATAAATTATCAAATCTTTACAACTATACAAGTTTGTGGTTAGATTGAAAGTTTAGTTTTCTGAATTTTAAACTAAATACTTGGTAAAACAAAATGTGTTGAAAATTCTAGATGTATATTGTATTGTTCTACTTTGAGTCTGAAGTCTTCATTGATAAAGGCAAAACTCAGAAATTGGTCTAAGGATGGAACATACTTAAAATATATTATCTAAATTATATATAATTTAAACATACAATAGTGATATAAGACTATTGAGAAAAAATTGACATAACAGCCTAAGTGATGGGACCAATTGTGGCCAAAATTTCATAATGTTTACTAGACATTCACTAGACTAGATATTGTCCACCTGATAAATAATATTTTAATTGTGTAATTTTCATTATACCACCCTTACACAAAATGGGTACTGATTTCTGTCCACTTGTAAAACCTTGTGAAGGGATGTAATCATAAACATTTGATCAAAGATATATAAAAATGATGGATAATCAAGATGCACATTTCATGCTGAATGAGCACTCATCAGTAAAATCAGATCACAAACACACATACCTTTATCATTTTTCAGTATATATATATAATCATAATAAAAATACTAAAATATCAGTAATAAACTATTATAAACAGTTTTTCAATCCATAGAAGTTGTTTTGGTTAATTTCTTAAACCTGCCTCATCTGCCATTAAATTCTAAAAAACAAAGCAGAAGCAAAGGGCATCAATTCAAATCCCACGAATCCCATATTTTAATGTTTTTTGGATTTAATGGCAGTTGAGGCAGAATTAAAAAATTAACCAAAAGTACTTCTGTGGATTGAAAGACTGTTTATAATAGTTTATTACCATTATATTTTATTATTTTTATTATGATTACAATTTTGTTCTAATTAATGGACATTTTACATTATATAGGAATAAACAAACTAACTCCTTCTTTTTAAAACTTGTTTTTTTATATGACTATAATCATGAAAAAAAAAATCCAATGTTTCGACTATTTTATATAGTCTTTTTCAAGGTACACTAAAATAAAATAAAATAATATATATATAACAAATAACACATATTCCAAAAAAAAAAAAAAAAAAATAGAAAATATATTCATATACACAAATTTACCTTATCTCACTCCCCTTTCCTATTACCAACAATCACAACTTAAACACAAACAATTTCCTTTTTTATATATATGAAATCTATATATATCCTTTAAATCATTTAAATAAAAACCTATTATTTTCTTTTCTGTTTTTTTATTAACATCCTATTTAATTTTATTTAATGAAATAAAACCATAATTAAATAGGATGTTAATAGAAAAACAGAAAAGAAAATAATAGGTTTTTAATTAAATGTTTTAAAGGATGTATATAGATTTTATAAAAAAAAAAAAAAGGAAATTGTTTGTGTTTAAGTTGTGATTGTTGGTAATAGGAAAGGGGAGTAAGATAAGGTAAATTTGTGGTTATGAATATATTTTGTAATTTTTTTTTTTTTTGGAATATGTGTTATTTGTTATATATATATATTATTTTAATGTGCCTTGAAAAAGACTATATAAAATAGTCGAAACATTTAATTTTTTTTTCATGATTATAGTCATATAAAAAACAAGTTTTAAAAAGAAGGAGTTAGTTTGTTTTATTTCTATATTGGATATTTATGAACTATTTTGAAATGAAGAACTGTATGTTTGATATATTAAATTATTTTATTTTACATTATATATATAAAGCCAATTACTATAGTTTAATTGATATGTTAAACTTACTGCCCTTACAACTTTGCCACAAACCATTTGATTGAAGTATATTAATAATTTTTATTATTCATTAGACTAATGATTATTCACTTAATGAATAATATTTTTGTTATGTAATTTTGATTACACCCTCTAATAAAATGTAGAAACTGCTTTCTATATGCTTTTCATACCTTGGGGGAATGGGTGGAGTAAAAATCATAAACATATATAATGAAAGACATGTGATAAAATATGAGTCCCAAGATGCACATTTCATGCTGAACCAGCGCTCACGAGTTGGGCCAGATCACAATCTGTTACACATATCTTTATCATTGCTCAATATATATATATATATATTGAACCTGATTGAAATCCGATTAAGTTTTTAATTTTCACTAAACTTAATTTTTGTTAAATCCTATTTAATGTTTAAATTTTTATTATTATTTAAAAAGAATATGTGTATCAAAATACACAAGCGTTTATATGTAAAACGGATCATTTTAATGTTTATCGATTTATTTTAAAATAGTTTTCTTATACCGCTTGTTTTTACTTTAAATCAATTTGATTTAAAAACAAGCTGGCTAGCTAATTGCATTCCTGTTGCTTTTATTTTAATTATTGTAAACAATTCTAAAAGTGGAGATTTGATTTTTATGTAGTTGTTTTCATTTCAATAATCCCTGGGTAGAATTCTTAGATTAGATTGAGCGGGAGATTAATATTTGCCCTGCCTAAGGCATAGAAATTGGACAACAAGGAAAGTGTTTCATGGGAAATGGAGTGACGTATAAATAGCCCCGAAAATTTGGAGAGTTAATTATTAATTATTCTTAACTAGACAAGCTGTTTCTCAAATGAAAGTTTATATCAGTTCGGACATTTAAATTCTTCAAGAAAATTCGCTGTTGTTAAATCCTTTTGCTTGCAACAAGATGACAAATACTATCAGTGTTATCACCACCAGAATGGCTTGCTAATTTAACAAAAGATGGATCCCTAACTTCCAAATTTGCTCCAGTAATGCCTTAAACATCTAGAAGAAGCTGGAACCTCTTTACATCTACCTTGCCACTGTCTAAAGACCTGAAAATGAACTAAAATAATAGTGTGCACTCTACGTGAACATTGCTTTTACCGAAAGGTAACTATTTTCTTTTTTATTCTTCCCAGGGTAAATTAATTCTCATTAAATCTCCACTCAGTCTAATCATAAAAATCTGTATTCGTAAACTTAAGTAATATTTATATTCACATTTAATCTTTATTGTGTTTTCTTGTATTTTTGTAAATGGGTTTTGGAATCTTAGTTTTAAGATTCCCAATTTGCTTTCAGTTTTGTTTATTGCAGAGTGACGGATGAGTTTTATATTTTATGCCTCACTTTTTATAAATGCTTTAGCAGTCATGTATATATTTTTTTATGCTTACCTGTAATTATTTAATTATTCAATAATTAATTTTTAAACATTGTGTTTGCCCTTCTGCAAACTTCCAAAAATTTTTTGGCTGATGACTTTATTGCCTAATTTTCCACAGGTGGAGATTTGGCTTTTTATATCTCTGAAAGTGGAAATTAGAATTGTGTTTTTCTTTGTAATTTTATGAGCCATCAGCAGGAAGATAAAATTTATCCCTTTTAAATTACAGGGGAGCGATACTTTCATTCTGCTAAAGTATTTAAAACTTTTAATATTTTCATACTCATGTGCACTCTCCGATAGATTTATTTTTGTATTTATTATGTGTGCTTTAAATTTATCAGAGCGTGTACTCAGAATTTGTTTGTAAATTTATTTTCTTTAAATGCTGGGGCAGATGTAACTATTTTTCTAATTATTTACTTGTCCCTTATTGAGACCTTTAATTATTAATTTTAATGTAATTTTTGCCAATCGTTTGGCTGGGATTCACCGGTTTTAATTGTTTTACTTCATTTCAATCTTATTTTTCAGTTGTTCTTGAGGTGGATCAATCACCATTATTTTAAACATAGTAATAGGTGCAGTTTATATCGACATAAGGAGATTTGGGGTCTGACCATTTTTGGACCTAGAAAAGCTCGTCGGCACTGGTTTCTTTGATCTCTTTCAAGGACGTATTGTTTAAATATCTGAAAGTAAAAACCAATGTTTGGATGAATCCTCTGCTGAATAAAATTTACTTCCTCCCTTTATAATTCGTTTATTAGAAGATCAGTCTGTCTGTCATAGCTTTGCCTTAGTATTTCTGGTACACACCTGAGCTAATCCTATTTGTAAACTTATAAACTTTTCTTATAAGTTATTCTTCTCTGAATAAAATTTTATTAAATATGTTTAAACTTAATTTGGCTGACGTTTGTCTTTGTGCTTTTGTCTCAATTGTCTAAACAATTTAAGATCTCTTGTTTCTCCCTGAGTCTAGTCGGCACAAACCATCATCATCATCTATTCTGATCACAGTAAATAAATTTTCCAGATACGTAGTGATCTAGTGGCGCCCTCTGTGTCAGAATAGATTGATAGATGAAATTAAAATCTTTCATCTGGCACATAATAAGAACTTTTAACACAACCAACATAAGGCTTTGAGTTTTCAAGACCATGTCAGATTTTGTTTAGACCATTGAGAAAGCTTTCAGGTGTAAGAGGCAAGATTTAGTAGGTGGAGGTTCGGTTTTTGTTAATTATTGCATGTATTTTGGAGCAGTTTGGTAGAATGGGGTTCATCTTCTTTTTAATGAAATAATTTAGAAACTTAAAAAGGGTATTGTCGAAAAATCTGTCGGAGTTAAATTTTGTTTGAAGTGTTAAATATAGTTTGTCTTCTTTTTATATGAAATAATTTAGAACAGTAAAAAGAGTATTTTTTAAAAAGTCTGTCTGAGTTAATTTTTTGAAGAGTTAAATATAGTTCGTCTTTGTTATGAAATAATTTATAGAAAACAGTAAATAGCATTTTATTTGCTTTTAGAGTTTTTTAAGAAGTTAGTATAGTGATTTTAGTCTGGTGTGAACATGGGAATAGTTGAAAAAGAAGAGTCAGATGTCAGGTTGATGATGAAAATGATGATGAAGATGATGATAGAAATGAAGGAGGATATCAGTGAAGTTAAGCAGGGCCAGCAGGCTATAAAGGAAGAAATGATTAAGGAAATTAAAGAAATGAGAAGAGAAATAATGGGAGAAGTAGAAGAAACTCAAGTAGTAGAAAAAGTTGAGGTCATAAAAGATATAGAAATTAAGGTAGCACAGGATAGTGTTAGGACAGAAAAGGTGGAAATAAAGTTAGAAATAAGCACAGATGGGTTGCAAGTAGAAAGTATGGTGGAAAATTTAGTAAATGTAAATAAAGCAATAGAAGAAAGTTATAAGGTAAAAACAGAAAAGCAGGTAGAAGAGTCTCTAAGTGAAACTAGAAATAAATTGTTTTCAATAACTGTTTGTTTTGAAAAGAAGAAAAGAGTTAAAAGAAAGATTAAGTAATATGATTTTAAAATGGAAATAGAATCCATCTATAGAACAATCTTATTTCGAAAAATGGGTAGAAGATAAAAATTTTCTTTTTGCTAGTGTTGATATGCTCAAAAATAAAGTAGGAAAGGAGGAAGAATTGGGAAGTTTCATTAAGAAAAAGATCCAGGTATATACACTAGAAAAGAGAACAGAATGAGAAAGAGACAAGAGAAATTTGTATAAGCTAAGAAAATATAAGCGAGGGAAAGAAACTTATTTCAGTAAGTAAATTAGTAAACGGAGTAAAAGAACCACCGGACAAAAGTTAAGGGTTCAGCATTTAGCAATCGGACGGATTGTTTTTAATAAAAATAAAAAAAAGATTTTGTTAAAGGATTATGAAAATGGAGAAAGGTTTTTGATTAAAATGAAATATTATTTTGTTTTTTGTGAGTGCGAGGCAAACGTTCGGCCAAATTTCTAAGAATATTTTTAAAGTGTTTATAGTTTAAAAAAAAAAAGTTACAGGAATGTTTTTTTTTTTTTTGATCACGTTTTGAGGCAGTTGAACCTGATTGAAATCCGATTAAGTTTTTAATTTTCACTAAACTTAATTTTTGTTAAATCTTATTTAATGTTTAAATTTTTATTATTATTTAAAAAGAATACATGTATCAAAATACACACGCATTTATATGTAAAATGGATCATTTTAATGTTTATCGATTTATTTTAAAATAGTTTTCTTATACTGCTTGTTTTTACTTTAAATCAATTTGATTTAAAAACAAGCTGGCTAGCTAATTGCATTCCTGTTGCTTTTATTTTAATTATTGTAAACAATTCTAAAAGTGGAGATTTGATTTTTATGTAGTTGTTTTCATTTCAATAATCCCTGGGTAGAATTCCTAGATTAGATTGAGCGGGAGATTAATATTTGCCCTGCCTAAGGTGTAGAAATTGGACAACAAGGAAAATGTTTCACGGGAAATGGAGCTAGGTATAAATAGCCCCAAAAATTTGGAGAGTTAATTATTAATTATTCTTAACTAGACAAGCTGTGTCTCCATTGAAAGTTTATAGCAGTTCGGACATTTGAATTCTTCAAGAAAATTTGCTGTTGTTAAATCTTTTTGCTTGCAACAAGATGACCAATATTGTCAGTGTTATCACCACCAGAATGGCTTGCTAATTTAACAAAGGATGGACCCCTAACTTCCAAATTTGCTCCAGTAATGCCTTAAACATCTAGAAGAAGCCAGAACCTCTTTACATCTACCTTGCCACTGTCTAAAGACCTGAAAATGAACTAAAATAATAGTGCACACTCTACATGAGCATTGCTTTTACCAAAAGGTAACTATTTTCTTTTTTATTCTTCCCAGGGTAAATTAATTCTCATTAAATCTCCGCTCAGTCTAATCATAAAAATCTGTATTCGTAAACTTAAGTAATATTTATATTCACATTTAATCTTTATTGTGTTTTCTTGTGTTTTTGTAATGGGTTTTGGAATCTTAGTTTTAAGATTCCCAATTTGCTTTCAGTTTTGTTTATTGGAGATTGACGGATGAGTTTTATATTTTATGCCTCACTTTTTATAAATGCTTTAGCAGTCATGTTTTTTTTTATGCTTACCTGTAATTATTTCACTATTCAATAATTAATTTTTAAACATTGTGTTTGCACTTCTGCAAACTTCCAAAAATCTTTTGGCTGATGACTTTATTGTCTAATTTTCCGCAGGTGAGATTTCGCTTCTTCTATCTCTAAAAGCGGAAATTAGAATTGTGTTTTTCTTTGTAATTTTATGAGCCATCAGCAGGAAGATAAAATTTATCCCTTTTAAATTACAGGGGAGCGATACTTTTGTTCTGCTAAAGTATTTAGACTTTTAATATTTTCGTACTCATGTGCACTCTCCGATAGATTTATTTTTGTATTTATTATGTGTGCTTTAAATTTATCAGAGCGTGTACTCAGAATTTGTTTGTAAATTTATTTTCTTTAAATGCTGGGGCAGACGTAACTGTTTTTCTAATTATTTACTTGTACCTTATTGAGACCTTTAATTATTAATTTTAAAGTAATTTTCGCCAATCGTTTGGCTGGGATTCACCAGTTTTAATTGTTTTACTTCATTTCAATCTTATTTTTCAGTTGTTCTTGAGGTGGATCAATCACCGTTATTTTAAACGTAGTAATAGGTGCAGTTCATACCGACATAAGGACATTCGGGGTCTGACCATTTTTGGACCTAGAAAAGCTCGTCGGCACTGGTTTCTTTGATCTCTTTCAAGGACGTATTGTTTAAATATCTGAAAGTGAAAACCAATGTTTGGATGAATCCTCTGCTGAATAAAATTTACTTCCTCCCTTTATAATTCGTTTATTAGAAGATCAGTCGGTCTGTCATAGCTTTGCCTTAGTATTTCTGGTACACACCTGAGCTAATCCTATTTGTAAACTTATAAACTTTTCTTATAAGTTATTCTTCTCTGAATAAAATTTTATTAAATATGTTTAAACTTAATTTGGCTGACATTTGTCTTTGTGCTTTTGTCTCAATTGTCTAAACAATTTAAGATCTCTTGTTTCTCCCTGAGTCTAGTCGGCGCAAACCATCATCATCATCTATTCTGATCACAGTAAATAAATTTTCCAGATACGTAGTAATCTGGTGGCGCCCTCTGTGTCAGAATAGATTGATAGACGAAATTAAAATCTTTCATCCGGCACAATATATATATATAAATAACCAATTACTTCAGTTTAATTGATAAGTGTCAAACTAACTGCTCTCACAATTTTGACATAAACAACTTGATGAAAGTATATTAATATTTTTTATTAGTCATTTACTAAACTAGAAATTATTCACTTAATAAATAATATTTTTATTGTGCAATGAAAATTGCCTCACTTTCAATCAAAGTAAGAGCTGGTTTCTATGCACTTTTAACAGCTTGTGGAGGAGTAGTCTAGTGAATGACTAACAAAAATTACTAATATAATTCCATTAAACAGTTTGTGTCAAAGTTGTGAGGGCAGTACATTTGATCTTTACCAATTAAACTGTAGTAATAAACTATCAATATATACTGCTTGCAGTCTGGGCCAACTGGTGAGTGCTGCTTCAGTATGATATGTGAATCCTGGAGCTCATGCATTTTTTTCATATCTTTGATGATATATTTATAATTGCACAGCTCTATATGGTATCAAATGGAGATAGAAACCAGTCTCTACCTTGTATGAGAATGATGTAATAAGAATTACATTATAAAAATATTATTCATTAAATAAATACTCTCTACTCTAATGAATGATTAATAAAACTTATTAATATACTTCCATCAAGTGGTTTGTGTCAAAGTTATGAGAGCAGAAATTTTGACCCATCAATTAAATTGTAGTAATTGGTTATCTATATATACTAAACAATAATAAAGATACTGTAAAAATTGTGTTCAGGGCCAACTGATGAGTGCTGGTTCACCATGAAATGTGCATCTTGGGATCATACATCTTTCTACATGTGTCTGATATGTTTAGAAATAAACTTCTCCACAAGATGGTAAAAGTGGATAGAAAGCAGTTTCTCTCTTGCATGAATGGTATAATAAAAATTAGAATACAAAAAAAGTTCGCCAAAATTAATTTTAGAAGCCATTTATATATATATATTTCCCAATGTCTATAGTCATGCAAAATGTAGCAAGAAAAATAATTTATAGCGATTCAAGTATTCTGGGTAATATTATTACTGTGATTAGAATAAATAAGATCAGTTGTAATTAAATTAGATATATATTTATTAATAGCATTAGGAATGTAAACAACTGCATTCTATATTGTGAAAGTGATTCATTAAAAAACAAAATACTTGCTCTTGTCTGCAGTTGGCTAATTACTAACTATAGTAATTGACCAACGAATAGAAAAAAATAAACTCTTTTGAAAATAAAAAGTGCTCTCATGGAGTTCTGTAAATGAAGATAAAAATATTAAAGAAGAGATCAGAGTAGTAAATAATTTAAAATTTGCTTTCTAGAGGCTCTGCAGGTAAAAATAGAAACTAACATTTTGTATAGGTCATCCTGACCTTTTATTATTTTCATAAATCAATATTGAAATTAACTATTTTAATATTTAATATTAATATTTAAATATGCAAATAAACTTCGACAATATATTAATTATTATAACTTAATAATGTTTAAATTTCCAAATTATTTTGAATAAATTTAACTAAAAGCTTTAACGATAATTTCTATTTTGTTATAAGTTTAATATAGCAGATTTTAATAATGCAGGCATAAAAATTGCAAAACTAATTAATAAAAAACAAGTAAAAAACTATGGTTTGTTTAGACCTGATATGTTTTGATGATCTGGATTGTTATCAAATCATGGGGAAATACAGCAATAAACTCAGTTAGTTAGCCATCTCTGGCACTACATAAAGTTTTATGAAAAATCGTTACTTAAAAGAGCTACTAATGGTTAATCTTAATACTGATATCTGATTTTAAAAACTCTTGGCCAATTTAAACCTAACATATAAAGAAGTCATCATGAAAAGTATATCTTGAAAAATGAATATTACAACAGGAGAACGAATTTGAAGAACATTTAGAGAACTTGCATTAATTCATAAACTTAATAATTTATTAGAATCCAATGCAATGATGAATGGAATTCAAGCCCTTTCAATCAAAAAAGAAATGGTCATGTTTTTTATTGTTGTAGACAAGAAAGTCATTTAGCATTCTATTTTTCAAAGTGATGAGATGCTGTCCTGCAAGCCAATAAGATATAAAGTATGAATTTTCAGGAAAAGGATTTCACTACAGAGAAATAAAAATAATAGTAAAAAAAAAGATTAAAAATTTGAATAGCACAGATAGAAATACTAATAATCAAATGGTTTATTACTTTAAGGTTAATATAAATTCTAAAACCAGAAGTGGCAAAGCTAGAGCCATACTCAATAAACTTTGACTTCCGAAATTCTACACCAGATCATATGCTGATAGAATTAAGTAGCTGAAAATGGCTGCTGAGTATTAAGAAAAACTCTAACTAAAACTATTGAAAAAAATAATGTATAGGATAAACATTGGATGCATGGGAAAAATTGCAAATTATGACTACAAAAATCAAACAGATAATCTAAAGTTGTTAATGTAGTCATATCATATAAAGATAATATTAGCCTAAAACATCTACAGGCAGTGAAGAGAATAACATGGCACTAGTTCTAGACTATTCAATTGTTTAAACTATTTCAAATAGCAGTAAACAAATAATCAATAGGTTAAAATCAGTATAGAAAAAAGTTCTACTCACCAGTTAGTCAAGTGTCCATTATTGAAAAGAGTTTTCTACTTTCGTTTACTCCTTCTGAGAACAGATAGATACTCATTTACCAACTAACAACTAAATGGCTAATGAGACTCAATAATGATAGTTTCTTCATGGAATCAATATAAGAAATAAAAATAGATTTACAATTAAATGGTTATTTATCCAATATTTCAGCTATTTAGTTATTACATTACATAGAAGCTCCCAGAAATAATATTATGAATTCATAATTTATCCATGAGAATATATATATTGTAATGGTAAGAATTGTCCCTCCACGTAACAAAATCTAAAACCTAGGCAAAATACACTAAAGCTGATCGAATCCAGATGCTGTGATCCAGAATCCGACCAACATTCAATCCTTTCACCTCTGCTCAATGATTTAATACCCTATGGATGACATTCCTCAACATACAAAGACACTCAATTTACTCTCAGTCCAGCAGTCACTCCCAGTAGAACAAGAGACTCATAATTTAATTAATTTATCACTGATTTGATCAGATATATACACATATGGCTAAGTAATTAATTATAGAACTTAACAGACTGATCTACATATATATGAAATGGTGTATGTGCAATTAAATATAGAGTTGGATAAAATGAATTCACGGACAATAAAATATGCAAATGAATTATAATTTTACATATTATTAATTTAATAAAACAATAGCAAACAATAAATCAAAACATGCCAAATTATGTGATGGGAACGTGAGATATAACACTCACAGGTGTTAGATAACTGCTGAGATTCATGTTATATATCTCATTATAAGTGTTTAATAATGTGTAGTGCGATATTGGAATTTTATGCCTATATTAATTAATATGCCAAATATCCTACCCTTTCATGGTCTGCTAGATCATGTGGAACTTTATAGCCAAAGCTATATAACTAACTATCATAATACTCGTATGGCATCTATTTAATACAAAGTTAAATTGAGCATGTAATTAGGCTCAGAGATATGCAGGTTGGTGTGTTAACCTACATTAGGATGTACACTAATTCTAGATAAGCATTTAATATAAAAGGGAGAGAAAACTGGTTTATGATAGGTTTACCTATATTCTCTATGGCACATATTAAAATATTAATTAAGCAAAAAGGTGCGAATGGGTCATTATTCATGAGCTTCAGTCTTCAAAGACTCGGTTTGCCCTAAGACTGCTCAACTTGCCACGAATAAGAACATTAGTAGTTCAGGTAGTCGGATAAGCATTATGAATTATCTAGGTCCTTGTGCCCTAGTTCTAAAAGTGTGCTTGAAGCCGAACTAAAGTGGATGAGAGTGACCTCTGCCAGCACATCATTGAGAATCATGTAGCAAGCTGATAAATGTACATTGCGTACTTTGTAAGGACACATCCGCAACTTATAAATATGTATAACGCAATCGTGTAAAATTACATTATCATGCCTTAAAATTAGATAGCGTCTATTTGCATATCTATATAATCCAGCTCTCAAATTTAGTATTTTAAATATACTATTAAGGGACTAAATTAATTAGTAACCTAGTTTAATATTATCACCTGCATCTCAACATAAATAAATCTAAGGAGGATAAAGCATATTTGCAGGGTAATTATGAATAAACATTAAAATATGCTTTGAGAATATTTCTGTGGCTAGTTCCGATGATATACGAGTTATATAAATAGTTATAATTCATAACTAAAATTAAGCAAACTACACAAAATAACTAGATAACTGATTATTGTAATATTGATACCCAAAACTTAATCAGTAAAATACTATGATCTCGAAACAGCGAGTGAGAATGAAGA
>JAQFVV010012635.1:0-47500 GCA_028023455.1 Epiperipatus broadwayi | reverse complement strand
TAGTTTCTATCTTGTGTCATTCATCAGTTAGGTACTACATAAACTTACTCTATAGAGTTTTTGATTGTTTAAACAGCTTGTATAAACATAGGAATTATTGATCATATGATGTTTTAGTTATTTTATACCAATTCTCTAATAGGATGATGGTTACCATGAATTTTACAAAATCAAAGATATTAAAATGTATGGATATTGAAATTAGTTCAGATTTATGTGACTAAACATTATTGTGTTTTCATCTTGGCATAGCTTAATACAACTAAATAGGCAAAAGATGGTTGCTAGATGATTGATGTAGATTCTATGATTCTCAAATCCAAGAGCACTCAGTGATGGAAAACATAAAATAGAAACAAGTCTGGATAAATTGCATGAGTAGTTATTAGATAAGTATTTTATGCATAAGGCTTCTTGCATCAATTTATTACTAGAATTGCACTGGATACCACTATTGTATAGACAGTCTGCTACTGTTTAGTATATTTTTGATGGGTAACTTGTTATTTTACATATACATTTATACCCATACAAGGTAAATATCTCTCTAACAATTTACTAAGTTTTTATACTACTAAGTAATACTGCTTTCAGCACATCACTATATAATTTTATTGCTAGATAGTAATGTTTTTTATGATTTTCTTTTCTATTTTGCTCTCTATTAAAAATGCATTTACTGACCAAATAATTAAATAGAGATTTAAGTTATCTAAAGATTCCCCAAATTATTTTTTGGAAATGCTGAATTACATATAAAAAATTAAAATTTTACATTGCTTTAAATAGGTTATCTGCAGCAAAATTGCTAGCCATTTTTTAAATTTCTAAGTACATAAACATTATATTTTATTTTCTGTTACAACAATAAAAACAGTTAACTTTGCCTTTTAAAAAAAAAGTTTTTCAATTTGGAAATGTAAAAACTATTTTTTAATTACTTGTTGAAAATTATAAAAAAGTTTCTTCATTAACAAATAAAACTGCATTGATCAATTTCATTACTGCTTTTTGTTACAGCAAATTTTATAGTTTATCATAAAAATTAGGGTAATTCTCAATGTTTTTATAGGGGTTATCAATAATACTTTTTAAATATGCATTTTCCACAGTATAATGTTGAAATTGGTTATTAATAATAGAGCTAAAAAATAATATTAAGTGGTCAATCCCTATAAAGGATTGACTCAATTAATTTCTGGACTCCCCCTCCTCCATGGTTTTATTTCAAGATAAATCTAAAAACTGTAATTGTAGTTGAAGAAACAATTATTACTTTTTTCATTTTAGTGCATGGTAAATAAAAGCATTTAATATAAAAAATTTCTATTATTTTTAACTTTGTAGTATTGGCTCAGTTAATAAAAATGTAAAACTATATTGTACTTTAAATCAGTTTAACACTAACAGTTGATATATATATATATATATATATATATATATATATATCATTAAAAACAAGTCAACACTTAGACAATCTTGATAACAATAACAATCAAGAATTTCAAGCTGTTGTCAAGGCAACCTCCTTACATCACTAGATATTTCTGCTATAAGATAAAGTTATACCCCTTCTGAATATATACCATACTTTGAATGTGTACATAATATATATATATATATATATATATATATTATTGAGAATAAACTGTGTATTATTTTGCATTACAATCTGATATTTCGACAGACTAGGAAACCACCATTATCAAGGTTAACTTTTGAAAAAAAATCATTAGATCTCAAACAATAACATGACTCAGTGTGAGATGAGAAATGAGATTTAACTTGAAGTAGTTCAGCATTCACAATATGAGGCTTATCAAAATGTTTATTTCCCTCAGTTTTTTCACCTATTAATTTTAAGTTAATATTAGTTAACATTAAAATTAATAGGTGAAAAAACTGAGGAAATAAAAAAATTCAATAAGCCTTACATTGAGAATACTGTACTACTTCAAGTTAAATCTCATTTTTCATCTCACCCTGAGTCACATTATTGTTTGAGATCTAATGATTTTTCTTTCAAAAGTTAACCTTGATAATGGCAGTTGCTAGTCCGTCGAACTATCGGATTGTAATGCAAAATAATACATGGTTTATTCCCCAAAACAATAATTTATCTACACCATACAACTGTGAAAACATTAAATAATATATATATATATGAAATATTCTTTTAAGTGAAAAGTGAAAATATATATATATATATATGAAATATTCTTTTAAGTGAAAAGTGTTTGATACTTTAGCTTTTGAATAGAATTTTTTTTATTTATTTTTTTTTAAAAAAGCTTGTCAAAAACTATATTGTAAATGAACTTCAGTTAATACATATCATTTTGCTTTAAGTCAATTTCACACTTTTATATATATATATATGAAATGCTTAACAAAACTATATTGTTAACTAACTTTATTACTTTAACATAAATAAAAAAAAAACATATTGGATGTTTAAGATGAATTTTTGAATCTCATAACAAAAAAATCAACCTCCCCCACATCAAAAAAAATGTTTATTTATCTAAAATATTGTTGTGTTTTATCACTTTGTCAGAAATTTTTCAAGAATTTACAAAATTTCAACAAATTATTTTGAAGTTAAATCTATTAAACCTCTAATTTAAAACGTTATTAAAACATTAAATTGAAAGTAAAAAAAAAAATTTCTATACAAACCTCTTACTTAAAACATATTAAAGTTCTAAGAACAATTTTTTAATTTGATATTAAAATATTAAATATTTTTCTAGTTCTGTTCCATATCTAAAAAAAGTTTGTCACCTACATAAAAGATTAATATCCCATATGGATTTACCTGATATTTCTAACTTGTGTACCAAGTTTGAACCAATTCTATTAAACTTAAAGGTATGAAACCTTGATTTTAAAATTTGATTTTAATTAGTAAAAGTAATTCAAAAGTTTATAAACAAACATATCAACCAATGAACAAATATTCTAAACTAATTAAAGGCATTTAAAAAGAGAATACTGATAATTAGTCTTGCCTTTATGATAAGATTAAAATTTATTTTCATATTTTGTCAAGAAATGTTATTTATATAGGTAACAACCTTAAAAATATTATTCTATGACGATCCTATTACAGTTGAGGTAAAGTATTTAATCATATGAACAGTTCCAAGAAGTTATTTTTGTATTTTAAAAGTAAACAATGTTCAGGCAATATTTTTATAAATATTTATTAAAAGGTGTTTGGGAAGTTAAGAAGAGATGTAGAAATCTTTAGATACTGATGATCATGTCTGTAAGTCTTAATAGCACCGTATAAAGATAAAATGAAGGTATATAACATTCCTTTAGATGTAAAATACATGTTTATGCTCTGGTTTGTAAATTAAATTATCTATAATACATTGTTCCCTATTTTAAGACAATTATCAACATAAATTATATTGATTTTACAGATGGATTTATAGCAGTAGTAAAAAAAAATATTTCTGTTTTTTCTCACAATGGATTGCTTTTACAATGATAATTTCTTCTTTTTCTTATTCCTCTTCTTTCTGTTTTTCTTATCACTCGTCTTTTTCTTTTTCATCTTCGCCCTTTTTGCTTCTTCCTCTTTAACTTACAATTTAAATTTTGTTTGTGAAAATCTTTTTCATCTTAACATTAATGAATTTTCAAAGATCTTAAAAATATATACATAATATCTGATTAGTGATCCCTCCCCCATATTTTCTCTTGATCCTTCTGTTATAGTGTATACCTTATTTATGTGCAATCTGGTTCAACATATGTACATTAAATAAAGAATTGAATTATTATTAGTATTGTTGTTGTTGTTGTGGTTATTATTATTATTATTATTATTATTATTATTATTATTATTATTATTATTATTATTATTATTATTATTATTATTATTATTATTATTATTATTATTATTATTATTATTATTATTATTATTATTATTGTAATTATAAATTTTATTAAACGCCCATTATTATATTAAGTAATAATTTACTAAGGCTGTAGCCTTAGAAATAAGCGTCTGAAAAATACGAAGGTAGGGACCTCTATAGGTCTTAAAACACAAGCTTACGCTATGAAGAAAAGAGAGAAGTAAAGAAGAGGATTCTCTCTGAGGATTCTCTCTTTTCTTCATAGTGTAAGCTTGTGTTTTAAGACCTATAGAGGTCCCTACCTTCGTATTTTTCAGACGCTTATTTCTAAGGTTACAGCCTTAGTAAATTATTACTTATTATTATTATTATTATTATTATTATTATTATTATTATTATTATTATTATTATTATTATTATTATTATTATTATTATTATTATTATTATTATTATTGTGTTTGGCTGACATTCAGGATTCAGATTCACGCCAACAGTAATATCAAAAAAAAATATGAACACATACAAAACACAGTTGTATGTAGATAAAACTGGTTAATACTGTGCTGGTTGTGCTGAATGACTGGACTCACTTTCAGCTGTATATATTAGCTTGCATCATGAGTTCTAGTCTTAACTCTTTGGCTTTACTGGAAAGTTTGCCTTGAGTTTGTTAAATGAATTTTCCGGTTGTACTAGACACCTTGCCTTGAGTCTGCCATAGTTGTAGCAGCTTCCAGTTGTATTGTGAACTTATCTCACTGCATAGATGTATTGGTTGAGAATATAGTGGAAACTCCTTCACTGTTGGAAGTGGTTTCAATGAAGAGCATGTTCAATCATTCAGGTAGATAAATGTTCTCTCTCTTAAGAGTGTGAACTATCATTTAAGTTAAACTGACACTCTCTGGCTTATCGCCTAAAAGGTTGACTATTTATTGCCAGATCCCCTCCTTACTGGCAGCAATTGGATTCAGAGAGCCTACCAATGGTAGAATTTTATACTCATGTTTACACATTGGATATACTTATATTTTACCATATGTCCATGTTTATACATTGGTTATACACTTGTTTACACATTGATTAGCACCAATGCATACTCAATTCTATCACATAAGGAAAGAATCTGGACTAGTTCACTTTTGATGGCAAATGCAAATATGACATCCCTCCTCATGGCTAAATTTAGACTTGGAGAACATAGTCATCAAGATAAGATAGATAATATTTTGTCTGTTTTGTTAGTTTCTCAGGTTTATTGCTGTTCTTGTCTTTTTCATCTTCTTTGGTTGATAGTTTGTTCCTGGGTGTTTCCCTGGTTTGTTGTTGTCTTCATTTCTGCTGGATGTACTTGTTTCTTTGTGATTCAGTCTCAGTTGGTTTAGATGGCAATGGTATTGATACCAATCTGCTATTTAAACTTCAGTTATATAACCACTGCTAGTATCCATTTCATGGATCCATAGTACATTCTACATAACACTTGTTTCAGGATTGACAGGTTAGTTCACATAGGTCTGTTAAGTAACAGTTCTGCTGGAGTGTTTTTTGTTGCTGTATTTGGTGTGGAATGCTGTTCTAGTACTATTTTGGTTATCCTGGTGTTCTGAATTCCCATATCTATTTGTGTTATCTGATTTTCAGCTTACTGAATTAATCTCTCTGCCTGGCCATTGCTTTCTGGATAAAATGGAACACAGTACATTAGCTCAATGTTATTATTAGTGCAAAATGTTTTGAATGCACTGGCTGTAAATGCTGTGCCATTATTTGTCACTAATGGCTTAGGTAGGCCATGTATCACAAATAACCTTCTATTGAGGCTGTGGACTGAAGTGATGGGTCTTTCACTACCTTCAGCCACTTGGTATATGAATCAACTACTATCACCAGTAGTTTGCTTTTCTATGGGCCTGCATGGTCCACATGGAGTCTAGACCAGGGCCCTTTATGTTTAGGACACTGGTTGGTTTTGACTTTTGCTGGCATGTTTTGATTCATTTTGCACTGCCAGCAGTGGTCTACTCTGGCTTCAATATCAGCATTTAAGGTATGTAACCACACATATTATGTTGTTAGCATCTTCATTGAGACTATCTCCAGATGCCCATTATGTAACAGATTGAGCACCTATGAACATCCAGCTGAAAAAATCACTAATCTGGATCCACAGATAATGTCGCCATGTTCAGTTGAAATATTCAGCCTATACATCCAGTAGTCTAAATGCATCTATGTTTTTATTTGGAAAACCCTGTTGGATCCATTTTTGTATCTTTTAAAATCCAGGGTCATTAGTAGTCCATACAGCCACAGCCACTATATTACTGTTCAGTTGTATGCTTGAGTCCAAGTCAATCATATTAATTGACTGACTTGATGTTGTTAGATTGTTTGCAGCATTTGCAGGAAATCAGCTTAATGCAACTATATGTGGAATATAACTGTCCCTCAATGTAATGTAGTGCAATGTTATAGCCTGACAATAAATTAAACCACTGCAGCATTCATGGTGAGGCATGCTGAGGGATTCCTTTGCCAGATGAAAAATATTTCCATGAGGGGTCTATGATCTGCTTGTAGAATGAATTGTCTACAATATTGGTAGTTGTAAAATATTTTGATGCCATTGATCAAAGCCAGTCACACTCTATCAATTGAGCATAGTTTCTTTCATCTCTTGAGAGGCACTTTGATGCAAAGGCAATAGGGTTATGTCTTTTTAATTTCAAACACACATCCCTTCACTTGAAAAATGTACATGTTTATATAGCAGTGTGAGCATTCTGTATGTATGTGCATTGTTCATCACATATATAGCAACTTATTAGATTGTGTGATGCTGAATTTTCTGAGCTGACTGAGTGTCTGATAAATCCAGCGTATGCTTAATTTTTTCACACCATACTTAGCAATTTTTTTCAATGGTTTGCCTGACTAGCCATTGATTCTGCTAGCACTGCTTGGGTCACATCTGTTTCAAAACATAAATCTGGCAGCATTAGTAGTTTGAGTCTTAAGTTGTGATTGTTTATGCTGCAAATAAAATGATCATGAAGTGCCTCTTCAGGAAATCTTTGAACTCATACTTTAATGTCAATGTGTGGATTATTGCTGTGAACCCTTTGGATTTTCTTTCTGTTCTTGCTTGCAGAGGTTGAAACAATATCTCCACATTATTATTAAGTGTTTTGGGAGAAAATAATCTGTGAGTATCACTAATGTTTTGTCAAAATCTAAGTTCTGACATAGATTGTGATCTCAGGATCACAAAAGTCTAAGGTCTGATTATTATCATTATTGTGGCTAATTTTATTTCAGGTTTCTTGATCTGGTTATCTTGTAGGTAAAACATTAACCACTTTTGTACAGCCCTCAAGTCAGGCTGGGTCTAAAGCTTCCATAGAGCCAATGTAATTAGCCATTTAAAAATTTTCTCTTGTTTCCTCATATAAGAAACAAAGTTCTGGTTTTTATTTTGTATTTTTGCAAATAACCATTCGTAATTTTAATTTTTTTTTCAGTTACCACTCATAAATTTAATTTTACAGTTATAATTTGTATATGTAGTGTTTGCCTGAATGGCAGGTTTCAGAGTCAACCCAACAGTAATATCAAAAATATGAATACTCAAATAATACACATAAATATAGTTAATACAATGATAGTAAGGCTGAATGACTGGATTCACTTCCAGCTGTATGTATTAGCTTGCCTCATGAGTTCTACTCTTAACTCTTCTGGCTGTACTGAACAACTTTCCCCAAGTTTGTTAAATGACTCTTCTGGCTGTACTAGATGGCTTGCCTAAGTCTGTCATAGTTGTAGCATCTTCCTGTACTATTGTGGACTTGCCTCACTGCATGGATTTATCAGTAGTGAATATAGTAGAAACACTTTCACTGTTGGAAGTGGTTTCACTGGAGAGCATGTTAAATCATTCAGGTAGATACATTTTCTCTCCCTTAAGAGTGTAAACTACTATTTAGGTTAGACCAACATTCTCTGGCTTGCCTCAAAAAGGCTGATTTAGTATTGACAGATTTCCTCCCTTACTGGCAGCAATTGGATTCAGAGAATCTAACCAAAGTTAGGATTTTATACACATGTTTACACATTGGTTAAAGGAAATGTAGCTCAATCTGATCAGATAAAGAAGGAATCTGGACTAGTCCATTTCTGAAGCCAAGTGCACATATGACAGTAATAATAATAATAATAATAATAATAATAATAATAATAATAATAATAATAATAATAATAATAATAATAATTATTATTATTATTATTATTATTATTATTAGTAGTAGTAGTAGTAGTAGTAGTAGTAGTAATAGTAGTAGTAGTAGTAGCAGTAGCAGCAGTGGCAGCAGTAGCAGCAGCAGTAGCAGTAGTAGTAGTAGCAGTAGCAGTAGCAGTAGTAGCAGTAGCAGTAGCAGTAGTAGTAGTAGTAGCAGTAGCAGTAGTAGTAGGAGTAGTAGTAGTAGTAGGAGGAGGAGGAGTAGGAGTAGTAGAGTAGGAGTAGTAGGAGTAGTAGTAGTAGTAGTAGTAGTAGTAGTAGTATAGTAGCAGCAGCAGTAGTAGTAGCAGTAGTAGCAGCAGCAGTAGTAGTAGTAGTAGTAGCAGCAGTAGTAGTAGCAGTATCAGCAGCAGTAGTAGTAGCAGAAGGAGTAGTAGATACCAATAATTTTTTGTTGTAACTTGGTGATTAAAGAAAAATCATCTATTTAAATTGCATAATTTGTTGTAAGAATTATTTACAACCTTATTAGTTGCATATGATATATTAAATATATCGTTATTATTGTGTTAATATTTTTTGGCATAAAAGTTTATTCCAGTGTCAAGCGTTGGTGGCCTAGTGGTTAGTGTAGCTGCCTTACTAAGCAGCTGGCCCGGGTTCGCTTCTTGACACAGAAAAAAAGTTTATTCCAGTAACCTGTTTATTTAGTCCTACAGTAAAATGGTGACTTTGGACCCTAAAGACCATGGATCGTGAATTCACTTTTGTTATTTACAGCACTCAAATATATATAAACTCATGAGCTATAGAACTTTTATTATCCTTTAAATTGTACCAGTCTGTGGATCACTTAATAGTTTTTAGTATTAATTAATATAATTTGCCATACTTTTGATTTTTCTTCCATTTCTGAAAAGTTTTTGATGCATGTTTATCAATTTCATGATCACATTTTCTGAGTAATCGCAAAGCATTTTGATTTCAATTTCATTTTTGGAAGATTTTTGATTACAATATTTGTCAACGATCTCCATCCACAGTGATGTAATAATTTTTATATATTTCTTTAATTTTTATATAATCTTTGCTATTTTTCTTATAATGTATTCCCATTGAAATTTTTTCAACAAATATACACAGTATTATAACTTTCTTTATCTAATAAATTTTATAAAAGACAGCATTTATTTTTCCAAACATTATTATAATATTACTTTTCATGTTTATGGCTACTCCTTTAAAATTTACTTTTGAGTTACTTCAATAAAACTTTATATTTTTTTAATTCTGTCTTCTCTTATGCAATCATAACTATTTTAATATGATAATGCAAAAGAAAACTGTATATCTGAAATCAGAAGCCATTTTTCTATGTTTATCAAGTTTTCCAAACTCTTTGTTTAATGATGTCTTTCAATTTTAATCAAATTAAGATTAAAATCTTAAATATATAAAGTATATTCTTTAAATTTTAGTAAGAATATTGGCAATGCTTTTAGTTCTTTTTAAACCTTGTTAAAGTTTATTAATTAAAAAAGTAAAATTTTCTTCAGCTTCTTGATTTTGATTACAGTTCTTGCTAATAAAACTTGATTTCTCTATTGTTTTCTGTCAAATTTTTAATGGTTCATTGTTAATCATGTTAGGTTTCAATGATGACTTACTTTATGTAGTTTCAGATTTTTTTTCCTTGAGTAAAACACTAGAGCTAAATATTCTATTGATGATAATTAAAATACATTATAGAGACGTGCAGTTCTGAATGTTATCCATGAGATCAAGTCAGTAACAAACGTTTTCCTTGATGATAGTCCACACTGAAGAACCATAACAATAACTCTGTTTTGTATTTCTTTTCAGCTTTTAATATGCACTTTACAGCTGTGTTCTTTTTAACAATTTGAAATAATAATTTGTTGTTGATATACCCCATGATCAACTGCCATTTACAGTATCTTCTACTATTGGGGCTCAATTGAATATTAGTAATGAAATGTTAAGAAACTTAATGAAAAAAATGTATACCCTATTTAGGAGTATTGAATAAATAGATTTTAGTATCAAAATTGATGAGCAAATACTTTGCTTATACTTAGCTAAGCACTTTATATTTGTTAAGTTCATGCTCACTAGATGATGTAATTCCACAATGTCAGTAATAATTTTGGCATGATATAGGAACAAATTTTGGATTTTAGTTGTTTTTCAGGAATCTGTCATAAAATGTATGGTGAATTTGATATTCATCATTTAAAGGTTTTTTTAAGCATTTGAAGGTTCATATGCATTTCATATGAGATAAAAACTTCAATCACGAAATTGGTCTGGTGTAGAAGTTAGTATGTATGCTTGAGTTATCTGGTACTATATATAACACTTTGAGATTAATTCTCACATGACTAGATTATTATATGAATGAAGTATATATATATATATATATATATATATATACTTCATATATATATATATATATATATATATATATATATATATATATATATATATATATTGTGGCCTGTCTATAGGTGGTACAACCCTAAGCAGAGTTTCCAAGTCCCTTTTATATTAGGCCCTACTTGGATTCGGGTTAAATTCTATTAATAAACTTACTATATCCTGATCATTTTCTTTAACTATAAAAATTGAATTTAGATAAGATTAGTATTTATCCCATGTTACTTTGACATGAGTAAACATGTCTAAAATAAGATATGTTTTAAATATAATCAATATGAGACTCATTTACCTATAAACAGATCACATCCCCTTAACATTAAACAAATACAAAATATTTGTTCAATGGCATAAGAATACCCAGATACTCCTCCTTATTAAGTATCTACATACTCTCATGACTAACAATAATATCTAATATATTATTTTATATTTATAACTATTAAGTTTTAATTCAATCACTCATTAAATTAATCTGTTAGATAATTACAGATAAACTTTGATTCATATTATGTTTAATAATTAAGATTGGCAATAATCACAAGAATAACTTTAAAATAAGGAGATCTCAGGAAAATCATTGATTTATTAATTATTCATACTACGTATGGAATATCAAGAGGGATTTTACAGATTTCCATGGATAGTGTACAAATTAAGGAAGGCTTATAATTTAAATTCATAGTCAAACTTTATATGTATGTTCTTTAATACTAAATATTAAAATAATATTATTAACTAAACTGTGATTAACACTAATACTTTCACTAATAACTAATGTATCATTTAATTTTATATTAATAAATATACTTTAATAATTGGCAATGTCATCAATGACCTATGGGATCACGGCAGCATGTAACAAGTAAAAAAATCTTTACTAAGAGATTTATGCTTATTAAACTGTTAGATTTGCTTTAAATTGAATTGACTTTTCATTTTAATTTTGACTGTACATTTTAAGTTGTGTGATGTGGTGAAAATGAGCCCAGAAAAGATATACAGCAATTGGAATTTAATAAAACTTTTAAAACAATAATTTTAATAATATTCATTACAAATGATAATAAACATTACCATTAATATTAAATTTAAAATAACATAACAAAATAATACATATATATTTTAATAATAATAACAACAGAAAATTAATCTTTGGAGTATTATTATCAAACAAAACTAATGATTTCCCATTATATGTTGAGATAATTATCCCTATGTATGTGAACTATATATCACATATTCAGTTTATTGAACAATCATTTTTTTTTCCATTCATGGTTCATTAGTTCAACCTCTACATAATAATAGTACTTGATAATTAAGTAATAATACAAAAAATAAATGAGAACATACGGTTATAATTCTGGAGGTTGGTAAGCAAACAAAATTACTACTTTTATCTTTCACATAAGAACAAAATCATTGTTTTTTAGTTTATCCATTTGTACATGTAAATATAACCTGCTCTTTGGAATATGTATATATCATTTTAAATACCCTTTCATACTAAAATATCGAGTATATTTGTTTATTTAAAGGATTCATAATCTTTAAACTTAACCGAATTATTAAATAACTATTAATATAACAACACTTGAATTAATTCCATAATAAATGATTTAGTTCTCTTCCCCTCCCTTATTATACTAACAAATCATAGATTAAAAATATAAATACCAACATTAGAAAGAAGTTCTCTTTTAAACTCTCATCTAAAATATAAGAACACTTTTAAATTTTCTAGTTGTTCTACACTCCATAAACTTATTAGAACGTTTTATTTTTCCTTATTTTTTGAAGATTCTGCTTATCCGAAGATTCGCGAGGTATTTAAGTTACTGCAACAATAATCATTTGTTTTGTTCTTTGTTTATTAATAAAAATTTATTTGTGGCTCGCCTTACTTATTTTAGATGATACATATTTCTCTCTATAATAAAAGGCACACTTATGATTTCAATTAAGAATGTGTCGTGTCACGTTTTTGGCTCCAAATAAATAATTTTATCTCACATTGTAATTAAGATTTTATATACATCCAGAATAATAATGAACACTTTTCATTTATTACTAATTTAGTTCCATTAAATTTTAAATATATATACTTAACTGTTTCCAAGAGATTTACTATTCTTTTATCTATCCTTACTGGATATTTACGGTGTTTATTTATTTCCTTTTGTGTATTACTGCAGTTCATTTTCCCTATGGCACAATTATTGTTATTTTTCCATGAATAGATTCATTGATCATTCATCTCCGATTATTTCTTCAATACTTATTAATTTTCAAGAGATTATTGGGAATTCCGATTATTGACTTGCCCAGTAGAAAAACGATTAATTTATTCCATTATTTTAACAACAGAGCTTATAATTATCCATGTATATTGATATAGAGTTGTAAATCATAAGGTTTTAGGAATTTTAATCCAACTTTGTTTTTTTAAAAAAATATCACCAAGAAAAAAAAAAACTTAGTTACTTAAACTTTATCATCCCGAAGCTCTCTCTTCCCCCCCCCCTCTTGAATTTCATATTCCAAGATTGTTTGAAACTTTTGATTGGCTAACATTTTCCTACTTTTTTCTATGAAACAATTATTTATTTTGAAAGTTTTTGGCTTATTATTTTAAAATGACCGATTTTCCGTTTTTTTAAAAAAATATTAAAATACAATATTTTTTAGAATTTAAATAAAGATAGAATTTACTGTTTTAATTTTAAATCAGTATTTTGTAAAATTAAACCTTATTTATTTACTTTTGAATATAGCAAGATTTGAAGATAAATAATTTCTATGTTTAAAATCAAATGCGCACCCACAATAATTATTAGTCCCTACTACGCATTATGTTTACAAAATTACAATTTAAACTTCACTGGTTTTAAATTCTAAATAATATTAATTGTTCATCCATCTGCATATATATGACTCTATAGTGATTATCTATGTGTATTTTGAGTTAAGACATTTATAAATGTCCCTTAGCTAAATTCGAGTTCAAACCCTATGATCTAATATTTCATTATTGTCTTCTTTTAATAAGTAAATATTATTGGATTTGTAAAATTTAAAATTATACATTAAAATTTTATTTTAGAATAGTCTGAGCTAATGAAAAGTGCACAATATATATATATATAGATATTCTTTTTTTAAACGTAGAAACTTAAAACTCATTGTAATAAAATAATAATGTTAAATAATAAACCTTCCTCATAAAAGAATGCTGAAACAAAACTAGCTTGCAATTGTTTAGCTCAAGGTGTTTAGATTGATAAAAGGGGTCATTTCTGTTGCCCGTCTATAAAGTTTTTAAATAAATTTTTCGAGATTACTAAAACACAATTTCTTAAAACATATGCTTTGTGAACATTATATTTGTAACAGCACTTATTTCATTGTAGCAACTTGTTATTGCTTGATTGATTAATACTTAAGAATTTTGCAGGTGATAGAAGTTGCTTCCCTTATTAGTGTAAATAATCCTGAATTGCGTTTTAATACTAACAGAAATGTTTATTTATTACAAAGATTTTTAAGACTGCAAGTATGAACATTGTTTTACATATTGTAATGATTTAGACTTTCTCAAGATTAGTAAAAATATTTGCTTTAATGTCTCTGCTTTATGAAAATAAAATAGAAATTAATTTAACTATAACCGAATGAATTATATTTTATTCTGTAAGTCATTATTGATTGAATAGATTGATACTTATGAATATATCACTTTTATCAGCATAAAAATCCTGTGGACATTAACATTTGTGAGATTAATTATTGATTCTGGCACTCGAACTTCTTAGGAACTTCCAGTCAATAATGCCATATATATATATATATATATATATATATATATATATCAATGATATATTTCAATGATATATATATATATATATATATATATAATCATTGAAATTAGCCAACACATAGACAACCCACTACCAATAACATTCAATAATCTCAATATATTATCAGGTAACCACTTTTATATATGTAGAAAGTCTGTTTTGAGTAAGACTATGTATTATTTTGTTTAAATTTCTGTTGTTTCAACAAAATATCATTCATCATTGTCAAGGTTAAAGTCTTAATGAAGAACTATTAGTTCTTAAGTATTAAAGAAAGTGATCATGAAGTAAAGAACAATCATTTTTATATATATTTGATGGCTGATCATTCAGAATAGATGGATTAGCAAAAATTTTATTATCTTCAGTTTTACAATTAATTGATTTCAAATTGATTTTAGAAGAAAGAGATAAAGTAATAGCATTTATAAAAAGATTATTAAGAGTTCCTCTAATATGCTTAAAAAAGACAAACCTGCTTAAAATGTACCAGTGTAGATGAGAATATAAAATTAAAATTTATATACCAAAGGTAGCATTGAGATCTATGGTGTGTGCTACAGATTTTTCTATGCATTTTTTGGCTCAATTTTTAGCCCAATGCTGAGATCCATTGCCAGAACACATTCAATCAAAAATTTAAAAAAAACTCATTTTATTTCTATTATTAAAAACTTAAGGCTAGCTAAAAGTGATTTATTGGCAAGTTTTACTGTACTATGCTTACCACTGCTTCTGTTGAAAAATCTCTATCCATAGAAGCTCATTATAATAATTTTATTATTTTATTAGTAAAATATTTCCTTGAAAATACATTTTTATTCTTGACTTTCAAAAATATACACAAATTAGAGGATTTACTATGAGTTCTCTACTGATACCTATAATTGGTGATTTCTTTTTGAATAATTTTAAAATCAAGTATTAAATGCAGTTAGTAAAAGTTGCATTTGACTCATATATGTAGATGATGTTTTTGTCATATGGTCTTGTGGTATTTATGCCTTTGAATTTTTTGTTTTTTTCTTATGGATGGCATACAGAAATTAAGTTTACCATGGAAGTTGAAAACAACATTTCAACAAATGCCTTTTCTCTAGATGGTTTAGTTGTTAAAATTCTGATGACTCTTTATCAATGTTTGTTTATAAAAAATATGCACACACAAACATATATCTTAATTTTAACACTCATCATTATTCTGCTCATATATTTTCTGTGGCAATTTTTTTTTTGATGAGAGCATATAATTTATCTGATAATGTTCATATTGTTCCCCAAATACAACTTAATAATAATTACAATAAAGACATCATATATAAAGTTTTCCATTGAATTAATACTAAAAGAAAAAGGATAAAATTGACAACTGAACTAGTTAAGAAATCACCAATAAGATCAGTTGAAGTCAATTGAATTTCAATATTCAGACTACATTTTTCCATAAATCCTAAACATGGAATGCTATTGCATTACCAAATTGTTTATAAAATTTCATATACACAATGCTCATAAGCTATGTAGATGAAACCAACAGACTGAATTAATGTCAGAATTAGGAAGCAATAAAATATATTCAATCCAAAGTTAAATGGGGCAGCCTTTACTTTGCATTTTTACAAAATTGGTCACACACCCGATTTTGATAATTCTAAAAATACTTGCTAATTTGGAAAAGTATAATTTGAGAATTATGAGAAAGTCTATAAAAATATTAAAAATAATGAGTGAATTAAATAAATCTGATGAAGCACAATCCATTTCAGCCTTGTGAGACGACTTATTTTATTTTCTTCTTCTAAAATCAACTTGAAATCAATTAATTATAAAATGGAAAGAAGAAATTTTTTATTAATTTACCTATTTTAAATAATCAACCATCAAATATATATGAGAATGATGATTGTTCTTTATGTCACACTCAGTCTCGTTATTATTTAAAATCTTACTGTTCTTCATTACGACTTTAACTTTGACAATAATGAATGATATGTCGAAACATCAGGAATTTAAATAAAATATACAGGGTTTAATGCACAACAGACTTCATTTACATTATATAACCATGAAAATATTATATATATATATATATATATCATTATCAACCATTATCAATCCACTGCGGGATGAAGGTCTCTCCAAGTTTAATCCATCTTCTCCAATCTTTAGCTTCTCTTCTCCACATCACCCCTACACATTTTCTTATTTCATCCATCCATCTTACATGTGGTCTCCTTCTGGGTCTTTTACAATCTCTTGGAATCCAGTTTAAAATTTCAATTGTCCATCTATTATCATCTCTTCTAGCAATATGTCCAGCCCAACTCCACTTCAATCTTTTAATTTTTTCAATGAGGTCAGTAACACCTGTTTGTTCTCTTACCCATACATTGCGTTTTCGATCTCTTCTTGTTACTCCCAACATACATCTCTCCATACTTCTTTGAGTGGTCTGAAGTCTCTGTATTGATCTTCTATTAAGTGTCCAAGTCTCAGATCCATAAGTAAGAACTGGTAAAACACATTTGTTAAAAACCTTTCTTTTCAAACACATAGGCATATTTTCTTTTAATATCAAGTTATTTCTACCAAAAGCACTCCAACCAAGTTTAATTCTATGATTAATTTCCTCTATTATGTTTCCATCTGTATTAATAATCTGACCAAGGTATTTGTAACTCTTAACTTCTTCTAATTCATCATAATCAATCTTTATTTTCATATTTTGAGCAAATCGATTAAACATTACTTTAGTCTTTTTAACATTTATCTTTAGTCCTACTTTCCTACTTTCATCTGATAACTCCTGCAACATTTCCTGCAGCTCAGAAGCATTATTTGCAAAAACAACTACATCATCTGCGAAATCTAAATGACTTAAATAATCTCCATTTACTTTCACTCCTTTAGTTTCCCATTTTAATCCACAAAATACTTCTTGCAGCACTGCTGTAAAAAGTTTTGGAGATATGGAGTCACCTTGTCTTACACCTTTCTCAATGTTGACTTTCCCAGTATCATTATGTAATCTAATTGTTGCTGTTGCATTTTTATAAATATTCTTTAAAATATGACAATATCCTGGATCTATACCTTGATGATCCAATGCTTTAATCACTGAAGAAATGTTTATAGAATCAAATGCCTTTTCATAATCTACAAATCCAAAACATAATGACAACTCATATTCATTTGTCCTTTCTATAACTTCTCTCAATACCTGAATATGATCTACTGTACTAAAACCACTTTTAAATCCAGCTTGTTCTCTTGGTTGGTGAAAATCCAAGGTTCTCTGTAGACGAGTTGTAATTATCTTGGTAAAAATTTTATATAAAACTGATAAAAGGCTGATAGGTCTGTAATTTCTAATATCTTCTTTATCACCTTTTTTAAATATTAATATTATTACTGCATTCTTCCAATCATCCAGTACATCTTTATCATTTAGACATTTGGTATATAACTTTGCTAATATTTTTTCTGTTTCTTCACCTGCTTCTTTTAATATATCAATTATAATTCCATCATTACCTGGAGCCTTTCCTTTTTTCATACATTTAATTGCATTTCTCACTTCTTCATTTAAAATTCTGGGCAATTCGGAAGATGTAATAGATATAGGAGGTACTTGTTCTTTATTACTATATAATTCTTGATAAAAATCTTCTACCAATTTCATAATGTCATCCCTCTTTTTAGTAATAATTCCATCTTTTTTCCTTATTGCAGATATAAATTTCCTACCAATACCAAAATGTTGTTTTACATTCTTAAGACTTTTATTTTCTTCTACAGCTTTTCTTGCTAGTTCACAGTTATACTTTCTTATATCATTTTCAACTCTTTTCCGCACCATTTTACAAAATTTGAGATATTCAATTCTTTTTAATGCATCATTCTTGCATATCTTCATATTCCTTCTTTTCTTCATAAATTCTCTAGTCTCAGTAGAAATTTTATTAGTCAATTGCTGCTTTTTTCTACCAGCTATCTTTGTTGCAGTTTTTAAAAGTGTATCAGTTATTTTCATATTAATTTCATTCAAATCTGAATCATGTTCAAAATCTACTAATACTTGAAACCGATTTGTAAGTTCTAATTTAAATTCATTAGAATGTTTCTGAAGATTAGGAATATCAACTGTAAATATAGTTTTTCTTAATAATTTTTGTCTCTCTAGTTTTACATTAACATGTATCTTACCCCTTACTAATCGATGATCACTTCCTGTGTTAAATTTATTAAGAACATTACAATCTTGAAATATGTATTTCCTGTTAGTCAAAATATAATCCAATTCTGCTGTACCTTCATTTGGATGCTTCCATGTCCATTTCCTTCTAACATTTTTCTCAAAAAAAGAATTCATAATATAAAGTTTTTCCTTCTCTGCAAACTCCACAAGTCTATGTCCTCTCTCATTTCTATTACCATAACCAAAATTACCTACAACACTTTCATCTTTCATTTGTTTACCAATTCTAGCATTAAAATCTCCCATAACAATTTTAAAATGTTGTTTACTCTGATCAAAAGCCTTTTGTACATCCATATAAAAATCTTCTACTACTTCATCACTGTGAGAACTTGTTGGGGCATAAACCTGAATTATCTGCATTTGATATCTGCTATTAAGTTGTATAACTAATCTTGCCACTCTGTCTGATACACCATCAATCTCCACAATATTGTTCTTCCACTTTTTATTTATAATGAATCCTACTCCACTTGTATTTCCAATATTTGTGCCTTTATAATAGAGCATATGTCCACTTTTTAAATCAATTGTCTCTTCACCTTTTCTTCTAACTTCACAAAGTCCAATAATATCCCATTTAATATAAGAGAGTTCTTCTTCTAATTCTTGCAATCTTCCTTCACTTGAAAGTGATCTGCAGTTGTAAGTACCTAAATAAAAAGTCGTCATCAAATGGCAGCCTGGGTCTGCCTCCAGGATATTCTTAGCACCCTCCGCCTTCGGCCACCAACCGCTGCCTTGGTTGGTGACTTTACAGCCTCCTGGGATTAAGGGCCATGCTTTATTTTTGTCTGTCATAATTGTATAATTGGGAAAAATCTTTATCATTTACACAAACATTCATTCTGCCTTATCAGGCACTGAGAAGAAAGACCATGGTGTTTTTTGATCTTAAACTCAGAGGTAAAAAGCCAATAAACTCACCACGCTGGCTAATGTGTGTTGGTGAGCAGCCCATCCATGTTCGTATACTATATGAATAAACATATAGTAATAACAGCTGCAATGACAAGAACATATGGAGTGGACATTAGGAATTTGCCCTGCTCGGTTCCTTTAAGGCCTCCAAGAGGAATCAAAGGGTCTCCTTTCAGTTAATAGCAAACTCCTTTCTGCAGCCATATATCCATATATATATATATATGTATATATATAGATTCTTAGGCTTTATATATATATATATATATATATATATATATATATATATATCAGCAATATAATAACCAAGCCTAAGAATTCAATCCCTCTTGAATCTCCTGGTGTTTATCAAATCTCATGTGAAAATTGTAAGGCTTCTTGCATAGGTATGAGTAATCATCACATCAGTGTTAGGAGAGATGAGCATGCTAATGCAGTTAAACAACATTCATCATCATCAGCACTCTCACTCCATACTATGGATTCGTGTCATAAAATTAATTTTTCTAGTATCAGAATCATATCCAGATGTGATAATCTATACCAGTGCAAAATTAGAGAAGCCATTGAAATACTTAAAAGGCCAGATTGTATCAATAAGCGAGATGATACAAGCAAACTTACACCTATTTGGAAAGATTTTTTTAAAAAATATTCTTAATTTAACATTTTTGCTATTGGTGGAACTTTAACGTTTTTTTTCAAATCAGTGTTTTTTTTTTTGTTTTTTTTTAAGTGTCATAGCATCGGCCGGGACGCGAACCTGCAACCCGGGCAACTGCCTGCAAGTGCAAAGCAGTCGCGCTGACCTCTCGACCACCAGTGCAAGACTCAAATCAGCGCCTCTACAACCGTCTTTCTACTTTTTATTATTCAGTGGATGACTTGTGTTACCAAGTCGAAACGTCAGTATATCAATATTTAAAATATTTTAACACGGATGAACCCGAAAAATATGTCTTTTATATATATAATACCAAAAAAAAAAAAATATATATAATAATTAAAATATTGGAGAATATAAACAAAAAAGTTCCATATGCCTATAAGAAATAAAAATAAAATCTTCACTATAGTCAGCCTACAGCATTTAATGCCATGTTAAATAGAAAGATGACATAAAATGGCATAAGTTGGTTAAGGAAAGATTTAATTTTTTTATTTTACATAGGCATATGGAATTTTTAGCGTTTTTTCTGGAATATTTTGATACATGTATATGTAATGTACAAATAGGTTGAAAGTATATAAAAATTATTAAGCTGTTTTTTTTAAAATAAATAATATTTAAGTAAGTGTTCTCTTATATATATATATAATGTTTCTTGTTATATTTAAAAACTAAACTTTCCGTAGGTTTCTGATGATTCCTGTTCTTTCTATTATATAGGAACTAGCATTTATTAATCCATGGTTGATTTAACTGACAAAAAGATAGGATATGTTTAGTTGACAAAGTGTTCAATTGTTACAGCTGAAATTGACATTGTAGGATGTATAAAAGCGACTACTCATATACATTTCATTTTTCAAAGTCGATATTTTTAACAATTCTCATAGAATTGTACACATTTTGACATTTCATTTAGATTTTTAAATAATAATCATTAATAGTGTTCTGATATTTAAGCATGATGTTTTTTTCATTTCATAAATACAAATAGTGACAGCATGATTTAATAAAATATTTTTAAAACTGTTATTATGTTAATTATTTACATTATCTTCATATAAACTGCATAAAAATAGCTTTCACAAATCATTCAAAAGCACTCTTTTATACTCTTCTAGCCTTTGTTTTTTTTTACTTTTACTTAGGAAGAAGATTGTATAGATGTTTTAAGACCTGCTTATTATTTTTCTTTCTAATTATTTTACATTTTCCAGATCACTATAATATATATCTCATAATTTCTCTACCTTAATATATGTAGCCATTTTTTTTTCATATGTCAAAGCGACGTCCGGGAAGCGAACCCGGGACAACTGCTTGTAAGGTTGCTGTGCTAATCACTCGGCTACCTTTTAATTACTTCAAAAGTTTTTTTTTTTTGATTCCGATTTTCAATAACAATGTATCTATGACTTTATCTATAAAATATACTGCAGAATATTCTTTTAAAATTCTCATCCCAATGTTCTTTAATTGTTTTATAATTTTTTTCATAAAATAATCTTAGCTGTTTTACACAGCTTCATCTACTTGTGTATATATATATATATATATATATATATAAAGGTGATTTAAATATATATATATATATATATATATATATATTTAAATCACCTTTCCAAAGATTATGACATTTCTGCAAACATAGGTAAATAAATAGAAAACCTGAACTTCAAACAGCTGACTCAAAAGAGTATGCTTGGCTGTTTAAAGACGTTTCTGTAATATCATAACATTTGGTAGGGTGATTTAAATATTTTCTACTTAATTTTCAGATAGAGATATGCATTAAAACATTTTTATATATGAATAATAGAATTGTTGATTATTTAGAAATTTATAATAAGTTTGAGTACCAGAAGTAATGGATTGAAACTGCAAATCATGGGCATTAAGCTCTAGAATTTGTACCTTGACCATTAAAATGTCATGCAGTGTTGTTCAGCCATAATCTTTATTAGTAAATACTACTAAATTGATTTCTAATTTAAAAACTGAACATAAAAGTATTAGTTTGTGCAGCTGAATTTACCAGATAAATCCATTTTGCAATGTGAATGTCACAATATATTTCCTGCATTAAATAAATAATATCTATGTTTTCTTGAAGGTTTGTGATTATGGTATTGTAGTTGTATTTATAGAAATATTTCAATCATATAATATGAGTATGAATGTCTTTAAAAAATAACTTTTATTTAAATATTCCAAATCAATTCAACTATTAGTAGTAGCCTACAGCTTAGTATATGCATAATGTTTTGAGAGATATTCCCTCTTCTTCTTCAGGGCTTTTTCTGGTATTGACCAGTATGAGTACTATCACAAGAATTGAATCTGGACCTTTAGATTCCTAAATATTTAATTTTAAAGTAAGATTCTAACCAACTCAACTATCTTTCCAAAGGGAGCTGTCAGTAGAAATTTCATATACATATCTATGAGGTTTCTTCTGATTTCTCCACTTTTTCCTAAAAGCAAAGTTGATTATGTGGTTTTCATACATTATGTATAATCACACTACATTGATTTATGCTGGTTATTCACCATTTTCATGTGAGCAGCTTCTTTATTTTTTTCTTTTTTGGACCTCTTCTTTTCTATCCAATATTTTTATATTTTTCCAATTGAAAATATATAAAAAAATATATATATATATATATATATATATATATATATATATATATATATATGTATATATATATATATATATATATATATATATATATATCATCAAAACTACCCCAAATCTAAAATTAAACCAGACCAGCATAAAAATAATATTAAAACACAACCTAAGGTTTCACTGCTACAAGCAGACTTCTCAAGTGTAAAGAACTACAAAAAAACCACACATTATATATACTATTAAAAACTACCCACAAATCCATTCACTTCCCATCCACCCTTAATATTAAAAGAACTCTTAAATAAGTTAATTGCTTCAGAATAATAAATTTTCAATAATAAAGACTCTTTAATTCTTCTTTTGATTTCATTTCTCTCAAAGAAGACAACCTTAGCTTCATCAAAATCAATAGTGTGGCCTGTATCTTTTTCATGGACATACAAAGCAGAACTAAGATATCTATTTTTAACTCTACTTTTATGAACCTTTATTCTTTCATTTAAACTCAAACTACTCTGACCTATGTAAACCTTCTTACAAAATAAACAAGGAATAAAATATACCACACCAGGAATAGTCTTTCTATCAAAAACTTCTTTTGTATTATTTAATAAATTATTCAATGTAACACCCCTTTTCCAAGCAATTTTCTTATTTCCAAACAATTTACTATTTCTACACACAATTTTATAAGAAGACAATTTAAATGGCAAAGAAATAAAATCATATTTTTCTTTAACCTTTACATCCTTACAAATATTACTATTAAATAAAATACTTTTAACAAATTTATCAGAGTATCCAACACTCAAATAATCTTTATAAAATTGATATTTCTGAAACAAAGCTACCCCACTAGAATTATTTAATTTAATATTCCTATGACAATAATTCCTTAAAGCAGCTACTTTATGAGATACAGACTGATAGCTATCAGGTTTAATTATAGATCTTAATTCTTTACTTTTAACTAAATGACTGCACAATAAACAATTAGTTTCTATATTTCTAATCACCAAAAGATCTAAAAATTTTAACTTACCAAAATCTAACCCCCCTCCTTCTAACACAAATTTTATAGAAGGATCAAAACAATTAAACTCATTTACAAATTCCTTCAATTTATCATTCTCAACTACAAATAAACAATCATCAACATATCTGACAAATAATTTTACATATAAACAATTCTTTTTAATAATAATTTCCTCTTCCATAAAACTAATATAAACTGAACATACTAAAGGAGAAATAATATAACCTATTATCCACCCTTCCTTAATCTTATAAAAATTACCTCTATAAGTAAAATACATAGAATCTTCCAATAACAAAAGCAAATCTTTAATTACCTTAATTTTATTTTTTGATAAAGAACTTTTCTTAATCAATACAGACAAAAGAACATCAATACTGCTTAACCTATTAACAGACTGATACATATTTTCAATATCTAAACTTCCAAATACCCAATTACTTTCCATTTTAAAATTATTAATCTTATCAAAAGCCTCAAAAGAAGAAGAAACTGTGTACTGACCAAAATCAACAAATTGTTTTAAAAAATTATTCAAGAATCTAGAAATACCCTCTACAACACTACCTGTAAAATCAAAAATAAATCTTAAAGGAAAACCATCTTTATGAGTTTTAATATTCACAAACATCTTAGCTGATGTAAAATCATTAGGATAGCATTTTAAATAATCTACTCTATTAAAAATTTTTAAATTAACCATTTTCTTCATAATATCTATCAATTTTCTTTTAATCAAATTACCTGGATTTTTATCTAACAACATATATTTACCATTATTTAATTCTCTATCCATTTTCTCTTTGAAATCATCTCCTTTTGGATAGAGAATTAAATAATGGTAAATATATGTTGTTAGATAAAAATCCAGGTAATTTGATTAAAAGAAAATTGATAGATATTATGAAGAAAATGGTTAATTTAAAAATTTTTAATAGAGTAGATTATTTAAAATGCTATCCTAATGATTTTACATCAGCTAAGATGTTTGTGAATATTAAAACTCATAAAGATGGTTTTCCTTTAAGATTTATTTTTGATTTTACAGGTAGTGTTGTAGAGGGTATTTCTAGATTCTTGAATAATTTTTTAAAACAATTTGTTGATTTTGGTCAGTACACAGTTTCTTCTTCTTTTGAGGCTTTTGATAAGATTAATAATTTTAAAATGGAAAGTAATTGGGTATTTGGAAGTTTAGATATTGAAAATATGTATCAGTCTGTTAATAGGTTAAGCAGTATTGATGTTCTTTTGTCTGTATTGATTAAGGAAAGGTTCTTTATCAAAAAATAAAATTAAGGTAATTAAAGATTTGCTTTTGTTATTGGAAGATTCTATGTATTTTACTTATAGAGGTAATTTTTATAAGATTAAGGAAGGGTGGATAATAGGTTATATTATTTCTCCTTTAGTATGTTCAGTTTATATTAGTTTTATGGAAGAGGAAATTATTATTAAAAAGAATTGTTTATATGTAAAATTATTTGTCAGATATGTTGATGATTGTTTATTTGTAGTTGTAGTTGACAATGATAAATTGAAGGAATTTATAAATGAGTTTAATTGTTTTGATCCTTCTATAAAATTTGTGTTAGAAGGAGGGGGGTTAGATTTTGGTAAGTTAAAATTTTTAGATCTTTTGGTGATTAGAAATATAGAAACTAATTGTTTATTGTGCAGTCATTTAGTTAAAAGTAAAGAATTAAGGTCTATAATTAAACCTGATAGCTATCAGTCTGTATCTCATAAAGTAGCTGCTTTAAGGAATTATTGTCATAGGAATATTAAATTAAATAATTCTAGTGGGGTAGCTTTGTTTCAGAAATATCAATTTTATAAAGATTATTTGAGTGTTGGATACTCTGATAAATTTGTTAAAAGTATTTTATTTAATAGTAATATTTGTAAGGATGTAAAGGTTAAAGAAAAATATGATTTTATTTCTTTGCCATTTAAATTGTCTTCTTATAAAATTGTGTGTAGAAATAGTAAATTGTTTGGAAATAAGAAAATTGCTTGGAAAAGGGGTGTTACATTGAATAATTTATTAAATAATACAAAAGAAGTTTTTGATAGAAAGACTATTCCTGGTGTGGTATATTTTATTCCTTGTTTATTTGTAAGAAGGTTTACATAGGTCAGAGTAGTTTGAGTTTAAATGAAAGAATAAAGGTTCATAAAAGTAGAGTTAAAAATAGATATCTTAGTTCTGCTTTGTATGTCCATGAAAAAGATACAGGCCACACTATTGATTTTGATGAAGCTAAGGTTGTCTTCTTTGAGAGAAATGAAATCAAAAGAAGAATTAAAGAGTCTTTATTATTGAAAATTTATTATTCTGAAGCAATTAACTTATTTAAGAGTTCTTTTAATATTAAGGGTGGATGGGAAGTGAATGGATTTGTGGGTAGTTTTTAATAGTATATATAATGTGTGGTTTTTTTGTAGTTCTTTACACTTGAGAAGTCTGCTTGTAGCAGTGAAACCTTAGGTTGTGTTTTAATATTATTTTTATGCTGGTCTGGTTTAATTTTAGATTTGGGGTAGTTTTGATTTTATATTGACTAGTTTAGCTTTATGCTTGTAATGTTTATATATATATATATATATATATATATATATATATATATATATATATATATATATATATATATATATATATATATATATATATATATATGTTCCTTAATACATACATGGTAAGCTATCTTAGACACATCTGTTTTCTTTCTTTTATCATCAATTAATGTTATTGCAAGTGCTTTTCAATGGGATGACTGGTTTCATCAATACACTTTCTTCCACATTCACTTGGTATTTCATAGATGCAGTTTTGCCTTTTCAACAATTCAAGTTTAGGCTTTGTACATGTTAGAATTCATCAAAGTGTGGTATGGCACTGGAAAGCTGTTCTGATGTTATACTGATTACAATTTTTTTTAAATTTGTCTGCTATTTGTGGATTGTATGAATACACTACAGTACTAATAATTGTTTTTTTTTCTTTTGATTGTTCTTTTTGTTGTCTACTTAAAATTTTCTTAATAATAGCTGAAAGATAACCATTTTTCATAAGAGTTTGTTCTACATAGATCTTTTCCTTTTTGAAATCGCTGGATTCTGAACAAACTTCTTTTTTTCTGTTCCTTAGTCGTAGTGTAACACCATATATTATGTTTCTGGTGTGGTTGGATGAAAAGACTTTTTTTTTCCTGTATGGGTAAGTTTTCAGTAAACAGTAGTTTTGATCTTTCCAGTAGGGAGACTTGTCACAAAAACATATAAGAATGACAATTTTTGTTTTTGCTCTGATTTTATGGTAAAATAAATTGAAAGTGGTATGTTGTTGATGTGTTTCCAGAAAGTTTGTAGTAGTGCTTTACCATGCGGTATTACAGCAAAATTATTGTCTACATTGTAAACCGAAACATTAGGTGTATATGGAGTAGCCTTTATAGCTGTCATTTTAACATTATCCATATAAATTTTTCTAATCAGGATTGATAAGTATGAGCTCATAGTCATTCAATGATTTTTCTGAAAGAATTCTGTGTTATATTGAAAATCAGTTGTTTTTATGCAGAATATTAATAATTCCACCATACTATCAATAGAAAGATTTGTTCTCATTTGTCAGCTATTATCGCCATTTAATCTTTTCCTTCTGATAGACAATGCTTTTTCACATGGTACATTTGAGAATAAACTTTCCACATAATAACTTTCCAGTAAGCCTGTTCTTTCATTTTCATGATCATGATTAATTCTGAAAAGTGTCTAGAATCCCTGATAAAGAACTGGATCTTGTATGCCAAATGTCTAAGAAAGTTGAGAATGAATCTTGAGAAATTTTGGAAATGTGAATTTCTAAGACTAACAATAAGTCTCAATGAAGCATGATCCCTATGGATTATATGGTAGACCATAAAGATGAGAAATTTTGATGAACTATAATTTTAGTTTACTTTTTTATGAATCACTGAAGTACATGTGATGCTTTCTAAATAATGCTTATAACTTTGTTACTGTACTCAGTATCAGACTTTTTGCCACTTTTCTATATTGGCCTGCTATGAAGAGGTCTTGCATTCCATTGTCATAATCAGGTATATTCATTACAACTGTTGTATTGTCTTTATTAGCAGAGAGAATAATTATAGATTTATCTACCTTGAGAAATTTAATTGCTTTCCTCTCATCATAGA
The DNA here is from genome assembly GCA_028023455.1 of Epiperipatus broadwayi. Lineage (NCBI taxonomy): Eukaryota > Metazoa > Onychophora > Udeonychophora > Euonychophora > Peripatidae > Epiperipatus > Epiperipatus broadwayi. Next base: position 19,349 of record JAQFVV010012635.1, on the reverse strand, counting down.
ATATGTTTGACTTGAATTTCTTATTGCTAATTAAATGTTTTTATTCTCCAGCATAATTCTGCTGCTTCTTCTAAAGACAATTTTGAGTGATTTTTTCAGTGGCTGCCATTATATCTAATAATGGGATATTAGACAATATTATGGCAAAGTTTTTCAAGAACATGAATTTCAACATCTGTTAGGTGCTTTGAACTGAGATTTTTAACATATGAAGTTGGTACACTACTTGGTAAGTTATGATTTTGATATGTCCATGTAGTTTTGCAGAATTTAATTAAAGCATACTTTCATTTTTCCATGTAATGTAGAATATGATTTCTTTTACCACTTGAAAAACTCTTGGAATGTATTCATAAGTAAGTTTATTTTTTAAAAAACAGTCTACTTTATTAATGGAATGCTTGGAAAAGCTTTGAACAATAATTCTTTTTCTTAACAGAGCTCCACATGTTCTCTGTGCAATTTTCTCTACTCTCTGGGTGTGAATTAGAGGTTTTAGTTACAAACCATTAAGAATTATCACTTCTGATTTACATTTCTTATGTTTAACTTTCTTATGTAAAGATTTTCTAATTGGGCCAGATTTAGTCATAATTTTTGATAATGTCTAAAGTTTGATATAGTTTTGGATTGATACCAAATATTTAGTGTTTTCTGAAGGTTTGTGATGATGGTATTTTAGTTGTATTTTTATATTGAACTATTTTCATCATCTAATATAAGTATTGAATGTCTTTAGAAAAAAACTGATTTTATTTAATAATTCCAAATACAATGAACTGTTAGTAGCATCACACAGGTTGATATGTATTATTCTCCTCTATTCTTCAGATGTTATTGGCCTGCCCAGTGACAATACTACCAAAATAAATAAACATGGACCCTTAGATTTTTGAATATTGAATTTTAAGGTAATGCTCTAACCAAATAACCAACTGAGCCATACTGCCAAAAACAACTGTAAGTAGAAATTTTATATATCTATTTATGAAGTTTTCTAAGGTTTTTCCACTTTTTCCTAAGAGTAAAGTTGATTAGTGGTTGCCATACAAAATGTGTAATCATACTAAGTTAATTTATGGAGTTATACCATCACTATAGTGGAGAAAATAAAAAGTTGTTCAGAAACTAGCAATTTAAAAAAATAAATGATCAATAAAAAACAAACTTACAAAAAATGTATATCCATTAGCTGTCATTAAGAAAACCTTAAATATATATTAAAAAGAATTATCAAAGAAAAAATAACTATTGGTACTGTGGCGTCCCAGTACATACCAAAAATGGCAGTCAGATTAAGAAAAATATGCAATCAGTATAACATCAGAACAGCTTTTCAGAGCCATACCACACTATGAAAAATTCTAATATCTACAAAGCCTAAACTTGAAATGATGAAAAGAAACTGCCTCTATATAATATAATGTAAATGTGGAAGAAAGTATATCAGTGATATCAGTCATCCAATTGAAAATTGATTTCAAAAACACAAATTGATGAGTAGAAGAGGGAAAACAGTTATGTCTATAGCGAGAAACCATGTATGTTCCAATGAACATATGTTCAATTTGAAAAAAAAAAAATTAGATAGAAAAGAAAAGGTATAAAGAAAAAAAATTAAAGAAGATGCTCACCTGACAATGGTAAACAACCCCAGAAGTCAGCATAGTGTGACTATACATAATGTATGAAAACCACTGATCAATTTTGCTCTTAGGAAAAAGTGGAGAAATCAGGAAAAACCTTATAGATACATATATGCAATTTTTACTGACTGTTGCCTTTAGTAAGATATCTGAGTTGGTTCAAGCATCACCTTAAAATTATATATTTTCTAGATGTACAAGTCCAGGTTCAATTCACATACTAATACTGCTACTGGTCAGGCAAGCAACACATGAAGAACAGAGGAGAATAATATGTCTTGAAATGTGTATATATTAGTGTGATATTATTGACAGTTCAATGTATTTGGAAATATTAAATAAAGTTACATTTTTATAAAGACATTCAATACTTATATTAGATGATAGAAATAGTCGAATATATAATTACAACTAAAATACCATCATCACAAATTTTCAGAAAAACACTAATTATTCAGCATAAACCTAATACTATGCCAAACATCAAACATAATAAAAATTATGTCTAATACTGGCTGAAGAAGAAAATCATTTAACTTTTTTATGTAAATGTAAATCAAGGTTTTTAACTAAATTCTCAATATCATTACCAGAGATCTGAGAAAATTACTCAGAGAGCATGCAAAGCTCTGTTAAAAGAAAGAATAAATATTCAAAGATTTTTCAAGAATCTAATCTTGCATTCCAATAATAATGTGGACTGTTTTCTAAAATATAAACTTTCTGTGGAAGACTTTATAAGAGTTTTTTATGGAGTAATAAAATTGTATTCTCCATTATATGCAAAAATAAAAGAAAATGCAAAAGAAAAACTTGCAAACCTATATGAGCATATCAAAAATCATAATAAACTAAGTAATATACCAGCTTTATCTGTTAAAAATCCCAGTTCTAAAAATGTAACAGATGCTGAATTTACTGTTCTTGAAAAGAAAAAAACTTTGACATAATCCTGTCTAATATCACTTTATTAGATATAATGGCAGCTACTGCAGAAGTCACTCAAAAAATGTCTTTAGAAGAAGAAGCAACTGAATTATGCTGAAGAATAAAAAAAAACATTTGAAAAGCATTAAGAAAATGAAGTCAAACATATCCTATAATGAGAGGAAAGCAATTAAGTCTCTCAACATAGATAAATCCATAATTATTCTCCCTGTTGCAAAGGCAATGCAGCAGTTGTTATGGTTACAACTGATTATGACAATAAAATAAAAGAACTATTGATAGCACCCCAATACAGAAAAGTGGGGAAAATCTGATACTGAGTACAAAACAACGTTACAATAATTACTCAGCAAGCATCACAGTTAATTCAGTGATTTAGAAAAAAGTAAACTAATATTATATTTAATAAAAATTGCTCATCTTTTTGGCCTACCTATAATCCATAAAGATCATGTTCTATTAAGACCTATTGAAAGTTCTAGAAATTCATCTTGACAAAATTTATCAATATTTCTTCACAACATTCTTAGTTCTTTGGCATGCAAGACACAGGCCTTTGTTAGGGATTACAGACACTTTGTAAAATTAATCAAGAACATGAAAGAACTGATTTACTGGTTAGTTATGATGTGAAAATTAATGCTCAAATGTACCATGTGAAGAAGCATTGTCTATTATAAAAAAGATTAAATGGTGCAATAGCTTACAAATAAGAACATTTTTTTTGATAGTATGGTGGAAACTATTAACATTCTCCATAAAAACAGCCTACTTTTAATATAACAAAATTCTTCCAGAAAAAATCAAAGAATGGCTATGGGCTCACTATTGTCAATCCTGTTTAAAAAAATTTACATGGATGAAGTTAAAACCATATCCATAAACACTATTCCATATCCACCTAATATTTGGCTTCATATGTCCACATAATCAAGCACTACTAAATTTTTTCTGGAAACATAACAACATATTATACTCAATTAAATTCACAATAGAATCAGATCAAGGGCAAAAATTGGCATTCTTAGATGTTCTTATGAAAAAATTTCCTCATGGCGAAATCAAACTACAGTGTATAGAAAACCCACACATACAGAAAAATACTTCGTCTATACATCAAATCCCACCAGAAATACGAAACATGGACTTGTATTATCACTATGAAACAGAGCAGAAGAAGTTTCTTCAGAAATTGTCAACTTGGAAAAAAGAATAGATCTATATAAAACAAACTCTTATGAAAAATGACTATTCACCAGCTGTTATTAAGAAACCTTAAATATAACAAAAAGTGATAAAAAGACAATTATTGGTACTGTAGGGTACCCATACATACCAAGAATAGCAGACAAGTTAAGAAAAATTTTCAATCAGTGCAATGTTAGACCTGCATTCCAGAGCCATACCGCAATACAAGGCTTAAATATGAAGTGCTAAAAAATTGCATCTATGAAATACCATGTATGTGTGTAAGAAAGCATATTGATGAGACTAGTCATTTCACTGAAAAGCACTTGGACAAACACAAACTGATGATTAGAAAAGAGAAAACAGATGTATCTAAGATAGAAGATAATGTATATACCAATGAACTAATGTTCAATTGAGAAAATACAAAAACATTGGACAGAAAAGAAAGAGTACAAAGGATAAAATTTTAAAAAGCTGCTAACATGATAATGGCAATCAACACCATGAGCCAACCTAATGTGATTATATGTAAGGTATGGAAATCACTAACTAACCTTGTTCTTAGAAAAAGGTTAAGAAATCAAGAAGAACCTCATAGATAAGTATATGAAATTTTTACTGACTGTTATCTTTGGCAGGATGGATCAGTTGATTAGAGCATTATGTTAAAATTCCATTATTCAAGAATCTAAAAGTTCAGGTTTAATTCCCATTCTAGATCTGTTACTTATCAGGCCAGCAATACCTGAAGAATAGAGGATAATAATACCTCATAAAACATTGTGCATATATTAATCTGCATGATATATTTAAATACAGTTAAGTTTTTCTAAAGACATTCAATTGTTATATTAGATGATGGAAATAGTCCAATATATAAATAAAAATAATAATCTCTTTTACTTCTTCATGGGCTATAATAAGCACCTTTAATGAAAATAAGAATGATAGAAAATAATTGAATATTTAAATTATTGGGAAGTCATATAACATTTAAACATCACACTTATCAATACACAAAACTGCAATGAGATAAAAAAAAAAAATTAAATAGATAGTTACTCAATACGCTTTGTGATGTTTAACTACAGATATAGCAGATTGAGTCATTATTCAGGAATTACGAGCCCTCAATCCCCTCCTATTACTCTGTTGCTAAATCACACAGGAACTGAATAATATTATTAATAATGTATACTGGAACAAACACTATTATTATATTCATGTTTTTTTCTCTTATTGCAAGCTTTAACAATTGATAGTTGTTGTGTAGCAATGTTTATTAAACCCCACTTCAATGCTCTCGTCATACACCCAGACTATTTTAGTTCATGGCTTTCAGTAACAAATTATTTTGGACTTAGAATTAATAAATCTAGATTTCTTAGACATATAAATGATTAAGACCTTCCAATCCAAGGAAAGAAATGAAAAAAGAAAACCTGCTCTGAAAAGGAATTTTGAAATAATTATACAAAACAATATGCTAGTCCATTTTTATGTTTTTTTGATATTTTGTGATGCTGTCTTTAAATTTTTTGAGCAAAAACTTTTTCTTTATAAAATATTTCAATACCATATATAATTGTAGTTGTCCAATATGCTCTATACTCTTCATAAGTTCCCAATGGAGGCTGATAAAGATACAATCAGTATCACACTTTTTAAAAATATCTTTGAGATAATCCTTATAATGACACCACTCCATGAAACTAGGTTCAAATTCGCTGTAAAGCTGAAGTGACCAGGCTGTTCGATCAAAAATCAGGACATAATGACCAGTCATTTTTATGACACTGCATCCTTTTTATATAAACATTTCTTTACATATTCATCATTGTAAGTACACTTCCTCTTTGGCATATTGTCTATTGTTTAGGGTTATTAATATTCCTAATAATTTTATCACTATAGAAAATTAATATCAATAAAGAACTAATAAAATTACATTGCCAATCAAAGTAGGTGCAAGCAGTTTGAATTTTAGCCTACAAAAATCCAGACTGCTGCAAGCTACAAGGTGAGGTTGGATGCGAGAACGAGTCTAGCTTAAGAATCTGACCATACAATGTAACTTTATTCTGTTGTTAGAAGTTTCTGAAAGTTTATATTCTTACTGTAAAGACTGAAATGGATAGAGAGGGCCAAGAAAATATCATTTTTGCAATGAATTATTTACGTAAGATAAATAATAATTATGAGTATTTGAAAATCAGGACATACAATGGTCCTGAAAAGACATTTTGGGGACATTGGGACATCTAATCAAAAATAGCAACAAATCCCCAAAAATCAGAATGTCTAATCACCCTATGTAAAGCAGTTTTTGACATCTTACATTGTTTACTTAAGTTACATGTCCAATCCAATAAAGATATGGCTTTTAATAGTAGTTTTTATAATATCACACCCAACAAGTTGAAGAACATGATTGATTTTATGATTCTATCACTGTATTTTTAAAATTATACAGATAATTATTAAATGAATCTTTTTAAAGCTCTTATGTTAGGTCAATAGAATGATGCAGCCAACTGCTATGCAGAATATACTTTTCCTTGACAAAGCAACATATCTTTTATTTTGTTAAAAGCAGCAGCACATTGAGTCTGTATTATACCTCAATGTCTAAATACATCTTTCTATTTATAAAACTATCAAGGTATTTAAGTTAGCTTACATTTTTCTTCCATATGTCATAGCATCGGCTGGAAGGAAAACCTGCAACAACTGCCTGCAACCAACTTCTTGCTTGCAAGGCAACTGCGCTAATCTCTCGGCTAACAACACTTGACAAGTTAGCTTATATTTTTGAATTAATAACCATCCCAACTATAAATTGCTGAGAAAAATTTTTCCAGCACTGACTGATAAGAATTTGTACATTAATTATTACAGTACTGAATATGAATTTACTAAGCAATTATCAATATGGCATTCATTGATTATCTAAGCTGACAATAAGTAGTTTCACTGAAATAAGATAAAAGTGTATTGTTTCTTAAAACATTATTTAAAACAAAAGTAAAAAAAAAAAGTAAAAAAAAGATGAATTCATATAAGGTTTCTAAAATGTCTGATACCTATTTTGAAAAGACAACTGCACAATAGTTTACTTTTAATGGTTGTGAAATAATTTCCATTACTTATTTGATGATTATTCTGTTATTATTTTTGAAGACTATGTATTCAATGTTTTTAATGAAGGCTTGGTTTTTTGTATTATAACAAAATATTTATCAAGTCAATTGCAACTTATTTACATGGAACTTTGGATTCTAATAAACAAAGAGAACAATAAGCTGGGTTTAAAAGTGTTGAAGCACTTGAATCATACCTAAGTAATGAGGAAAGTTATAGAAAAGGTCAATGAATATGAATTGAAAATTATGCTTTGCATTTGCAGATTATGAAAAGACATTTGATCGTGTAAGCATTTCAATAGTGATTACTGTATTAGATCATTAAAATATAAGCCCAAGTTAATGTCATTTTGTGAATAACTTTTATCAGAATGTACCGCCAATAGTTAACTTTAATGATAATACTAGAAAGATTAACACTAAAAAAGATGCATGACAAAGCAATTCTATATGTCAAAAAATTTTAAAGTGATTTTACAAGAAGCATTTTGTAAAGTAAAATGGATATCTATGGGAGTAATGTTAAATGAAGATTATTTAAGTTATCTAGACTTTGTGGATGATGTAACTTGTTTTTGCAAATAAGTGCTTCAGGAAATATTGCTAGAGTTTAACAGTTGAAAGTAAGAAAATGGGACTAAGGGTAAATGCTACAAGATCGCAAAATGCTCACTAGTTTTTTAAAGAAGATAACACAAATTAATAATCATGAATTATGAGAAGTGAGTATTTATAAATATTTTGGTCAGAATACTATTACAGATAAAAATATAATGAATTAAATTCATCATAGCATTAAACATGGATGGAATGCTTTTGATAGAAGTAATGTATTATTAAAAAGAACTATGCCTATGTATTTCAAAAAGAAAGTTTTTAAAAGATGTTTAACTACTTTATACTTACATATCTAAGACGTAAGAGATTTCAGACAACTCAACATAATAAGGGGAGATATATGCTAAAAATGACAAAAAGAGATCTCAAACAAACTATATGGGTGACAGAACAAACATGTAACACTGACAGTAAAAAATAAGAAAATGAATTTGTCATGGGATATACATATTTCTAGAAGTGGTGGTATAGATTTCTGATGTTTTAAATTGGAAATCAAGAGATTGTAAATGATCTATATTGAGATCACATATGTGATGATTGAATGAAAGGAAAAAGTTATCTTCTGTGTTCTAGAGATCGGAGTAATCACATAAACTTGAGATCCTTTTCTCGCGGTGATCGATATTGGCTGAAAAAGACTATGATGGAGATATAATATTTTTTTTCTTTTTATCAATCACTTGTTTTCATGCAGGTTTTATAATTTATTTAAATTACCATCTCTATTTTTTTCTCTTTTTAGCACTGTTATAAATAAATACAATTATTTTTATCTTAACATCAAATAGTTTTTTATATTTTTCTTTGTTCTCCTTACAATCGTTTTTAATACGTATTTTTTTAAAAATAAAGCACAATTAAGACTCTAATAACATCGCTAATTTATTTTTTATTCTATTTTATCAATGACTTTTTTAAATTAATTTTTTCAAGGATGATCTACAAAATGTTTTAAAAGTTTTGAATGCAAAAAAAAAAAAAGGAAAAAATGTTTGGTAACTTTTAGCTTGGATGATTATCAGTATAAGAATGCAAATATTTTTTATTATCTTGGGAATTTTACAAATAATAAAAAAAAAACTTACATTTTGGGAAACGCCATAGATTTCGCCGTTACAAATTACAAATACATTTTTTTTTTCATGTGTCATAGCATCGGCCAGGAAACGAACTCGCTGGCCCGGGACAACCGCTTGCAAGGCGGCTGTGCTGACCTCTCGACACCTACGCTTGATAAGTTACGAATACATTTAACAAGATAAATGACAAGATATTTCATTACTTTTGTATAACTACCACCAAAAAAGTTAGTTACTCTATACAGGTCTATTATTTTGACTAATTTATTTGTAAATATGATCATCATCATCATCATCATTATCAACCATTATCAATCCACTGCAGGATGAAGGTCTCTCCAAGTTTAATCTATCTTCTCCGATCTTTAGCTTCTCTTCTCCACATCACCGCTGCACACTTTCTTATTTCATCCATCCATCTCACATGTGGTTTCTTTCTGGGTCTTTTACAATCTCTTGGAATCCAGTTTAAAATTTCAATTGTCCATCTATTATCATCTCTTCTAACAATATGTCCAGCCCAACTCCACTTCAATCTTTTAATTTTTTCAATGAGGTCAGTAACACCTGTTTGTTCTCTTACCCATACATTGTGTTTACGATCTCTTCTTGTTACTCCCAACATACATCTCTCCATACTTCTTTGAGTGGTCTGAAGTCTCTGAATTGCTCTTCTATTAAGTGTCCAAGTCTCAGATCCATAAGTAAGAACTGGTAAAACATATTTGTTAAAAACCTTCCTTTTCAAACACATAGGCATATTTCCTTTTAGTATCAAGTTATTTCTACCAAAAGCATTCCAACCAAGTTTAATTCTATGATTAATTTCCTCCATTATGTTTCCATCTGTATTAATAATCTGCCCAAGGTATTTGTAACTGTTAACTTCTTCTAATTCATCATAATCAATCTTTATTTTCATATTTTGAGCAAATCGATTAAACATTACTTTAGTCTTTTTAACATTTATCTTTAGTCCTACTTTCCTACTTTCATCTGATAATTCCTGCAAAATTTCCTGCAGATCTGAAGCATTATTTGCAAAAACAACTACATCATCTGCGAAATCTAAATGACTTAAATAATCACCATTTACTTTCACTCCTTTAGTTTCCCATATGGACCATTAATACTTAGGGAAATGGAAAAAGTTAATATAAGAAGGTATGATAAGAGTTTAAAAATCAGAAATTAATTGATATTTTTTGGAAGTTAAGATCTGATGATATTGAATCTATTATTATAATAACATATCTTCATTGAAATGGGCATGTGAAAAAAGTGAATTTAACAGTCTTCCCCAAAATATTTTATGTTTATTTTTTTTTCTCATGTGTCATAACAACGGCCGGGAAGCGAACCTGCTAACCAGAGACAACTGCTTGTTAGGTAGCTGTACTGACCTCTCGACCTCCAACGCTTGTCTTTATGGTTATTTTATGTTACTCATTGATGTGAGGTTTCATTTTGTTTATATGACTTTGTTAACACACTATAATGTAGTCCATTATTGATTTCTTTCATTGAGAAGATATAGCTGAGAATTTAAATATAATGGGGAGCTACAAATAGGAGAGCTATTGAAGCCTTTTAAAAAATAATGTTTTTTGCATATGAAGTTAAAATAAAGCATTATAAGATATAAATAAATTGGATTATATCAGTATATAATATAATGAGAATCATTGGGTATTATTGAAGAATTTATATCGGCATTGCAAAACTCATTTTAATTAAATGAGTTTTTGTTTTCTTTTGAAGATATAATAATCATACACTTTTATGAGTGATTACTAATAATGATGAAGACAATCATGTTACTGCAATCAATATTTTGCACTACTCATATATATATATATATATATATGAGTAGTACAATATATGAGTAGTCTGTGAATAATATATATATATATATATATATATTATTTACTCACAGACTTATATAATTGTAGAAGAAAGTTGGTTTGGATTAAAAATTGTAGGGTTGTTTTTAAATTTCAGACTATTAGGACAATAATACAAAGAAATCAAAAGCAGCTTATAAATATACAAATACCTCAAATTTCTCATGGATGAGGGCTAATATTCAGAAATTATCTGGAGACATGTGTGTAACATTGCCAAATAATACCTCCATTGAATGCTTAAAATTAGAACTGATAGGTTTGGGTGTACAATAAGATGAGTGGATTAATTCTACTACAAGAATTACAAAAAAAAAAAAAAAAAACCCACACACATTTTAATATTATTGCAACAACATTATATTTTTATTTTTTCATATTGAAAATAAATTTAATATTCAAATCTAAAATAAGATTTACATAAAATGTTGCACCAAACTAAAAATCAATTGAATTACCAATAATGACTGCTGTATTTAACATTTATTTTATATTTGACAGCAATAAACCACTTTCTGTTAATCGAATCATGAACTATACATTTAATTATGCACAGTCAACGGATTTCTGGTAGTAATCATCATTGATCAATACAATAGTTTCTTACTTTTAATAATTCATAATAAGAAATAAAAGTTTTCATTATAGCCTTCCAATTATCATCTTTTATACTATGCTATTTAATGTAATAGTTTATATTTTCAAACAATTTTAAGTTTAGTATCTCATATCACTTATGGGCTAACTGTAAATATCTTTGATTTATTGGCAAACGATTGTATACATTAAAACTAAGTAACATATTTTTATTTTATATTATTTATACTTCAAAATTCTTGCTTTTTATCACTTATTTTATAATTAAAGTAGTCCAACATGAGTTATTACTGTCAAACAAGTATTAAATGTATTATTTGTAATACATTTAAAGATGAGCCTTTCAAGCTATTGTGCATGCACTTTTACGAGTGTTAATAATAAATGAATACTTTCATTCCCAACATGAGATATAGTATTTATGAAAGAATAAAATGAATCCACTTATTCTTTCCAACCCAAATGCTTATATATGGGCTTTCATTTCCAGTGCTTAAGATTTGCCCATATATAAGCATTTGGGTTGGAAAGAATAAATGGATTCATTTTATTCTTTCATAAATACTATATCCTGTGTTGAGAATGAAAGTATTCATTTATTATTAACACTCGTAAAAAGTGCATGCACAATAGCTTGAAAGGCTGATCTTTAAATGTGTTATAATTATAAACATAGCACTATATAAAATAAATGCTTATTTATAAATGTATTATTGAAAAGTCAATGGGTTATTTTATTTTTGCATATACCAAATTTGCATTAAAATGTTGAAAATATATGTAGTTAATATATAAGCAAAGAGAAAAAAAATAATGTAAATCTTATTTTTTCAAAAAATTAAGTATCCTTTGAATATGAGAAATGATAGACTGAGCTTTGATTCAGGAGTATTTTATTCTCAAATATGTCATACTACTACTTATCAAGATGAAGAAATTAATTGCATGATCAATTTCTTAGGAAATCATGTGATTTTAGAGCCACAAAATTAAGGATGACTATTGTCTGAAATATTTTTTTTCTTTATCTGGGGATTAATGTGAGAATATTTAGTTTTTTCAGTACACTAGTTTATTCTAATTTTCACAAGGTTTAATCATTAATATACAAAATCAATGAACTAGTCAATCATTGGTGGTCAAGAGATCAGTGACATCTGCTTTACAAGCAGTTGTCCTGGATTAGTGGGTTCACTTCCTGGCTGATGCTATGACACATGAGAAAAAAACATCAATGAACTAATAGCAACCTCTGTATTGCTGGGAAATTGCAGACACAGATTCTAAGTTCAAGGCCTGTTTATAAATTCCAATTATGGCTACATTCAATGCTCAAATTTTTTTATGAATATTAAACTGTTTAATTATATATGCCAACCACATATTTAAACAAACTAGTTTTTTTGGGGTCAAACTTTCACAAGTCAAAAATTTATGCTACTAACATGAATAGTGTAATAAAATAGCTTCTGGAAAATTTATGTGATAAAAACTTCAATAAATAATGTAGAGGATTGGATTAAGATGTTTTTTTAAAGCATGAATTGTTATATTGAGAGGAGGATATTAAATCTCAACTATAAGATATTTACTATAAAAATTACTAATTTATATTAATTAGCTGATACAATAATCGTAATTCATTTTGTTAAAATATCAGGAATTATTATTTTAAAATGTATTAAGTAGATAATTGTTTTTTATTCCTTTTATCATACTTTATTATGTGTATAATTTTATAAATAATGTGTTTGTATTAAATATAAATTATTGTATTCTTTTTAGAGAAAATATATTTAAAAAAATTAAACTTTGGCCTTCTTCAGAATTAAATATTATTTATTAATTTATCAATCTATATAGAATAAATCATATCATTTGAGCACTAATTAAAATTTTTCTGAACTACTAATTGTTGTAAATAAATTTTTCAAATAGAAAAACCTAATAACAGTTTTTTCCTGATGAAAGTGGTTTTGCATTTCATATATAACTTTAAAAATAAAATACACTTTTATAATAATAATAATAATAATAATAATAATAATAATAATGATAATAATAATAATAATGATGATGATAATAATAATAATAATAATAATAATAATAATAATAATAATAATAATAATAATAATAATAATAATAATAATAATAATAATAATAATAATAATAATAATAATAATAATAATAATAATAATAATAATAATAATAATAATAATAATAATAATAATAATAATAATAATAATAATAATAATATAGTCAATGCATTATAATCATCTTAAGGTCTTTAATTACAAAGTTTACAAAAAATTTAAATTTAACAATTTTTTTAAGTATTTTTTTAAAAATATATTCAAATTCTCATTTGTCTGCCAAATTTATTTACTAATTATATATTCTCAGTATTGACTATTCATTCACCCAGTTTATTTTATGTATACATTTATTATCAAATGTCTTGCTATCTACACCCTTATTATCAGGTGTTTAGTTATCCATTTTATATTATACTTATAAATATTTGTTCATTTTTATCATTTTATATTTGCTTTACTATACATATATACACATAAATAGTGTCCAAAACTATAGAGTCTTATATAACATTATAATACTAGTAAAATAAATGTATATTAAAATTCTGTCATGGTCATAGCTTGGCATTCTCAAGTAAAAAGCACCTGAACATAAAACATTCATATATAACAGACTAACAATTTCCATTATTCATATTATATTGCATCTATTTTTAATATCGATGGAAGGTTTCATAAGATTGATCACTTCAGAATCAGTAAAACGAATTTTTAGAGTTTATTTAACTCTTCAATATTTTTTCATAAAAGTTAACTTTTAATTGTTAAATAACATATTACAACCTGTACAAAATTCTTCAATATTCAAATCAGAATTAGGATGTCTACTTTTAATTCAACTTATATAAACCTTAACTCTCTTACTAAGACTAAATTTACTTTGATCTATATACATTTTATGACAACCACAAGGAATTTTATAAACTATAAGTGAATTACATATACTATCAATAGATTATTTTCAATTATTTAGTATTTAAATATATGTATATTTCTGTACTAAACTTATTGTAATTATATGAGATTTTAATTAGAACTTTCAAGCTCCCTATATTTATGTATCATTTGAATCATTTAATATAAATTTAAAATATTTCTTTTAAGAAATTCTCATACTATCAAATAAATGAAGATTATGATTAATTAATCTATAAATTGAAGCTTTAAAAGGTAAGAAAAAATCTTTTTATTTTCAATTTACTTAAAAACTTTTAAAATCAAGCCTGTAAATATTATTAAATATATATTTTTTAATAATATCATGATGGTAACCTAAATTGATATAACTAAGCAAATTGTTGTTGTTTTTTTTTTTTTAAATAATCATTACTTTCAAAATTGATTACTTTCAGGCCTTAAGATATTTTTTTCTTTAATAAAATGACAAGAAATAAAATACTGTTAAGTTTATCAGCATTCAAATTTAAAAAAAATTAACTTAACAAAATAAAAAGTAATTTTATCAATAGTAACTTTAATATTAGAAGCAGAACTATTTAATTCATTAAATAAAACCCACCAATTTATTATTATTAATAACAAACAATGATCAACTATCTAACAAATAACTTCAAAGAACCAGACAAATGTTCAATAATATTATTATCTAAAACGTCAATATTGGTAGACCATTTTAGATGAGAAATAATCAATTACCTTTTCTGCTCTAATTTTATAAAACATATTATACCAAAAATATATTGAATTTTTTATTAATAAAAGTAAATCATGAATAACAGTAATCTTATCAGCAGAAAATAGAAAGAAATACATCAATACTTTGTAATCCAACAACTAAGTGATAAATATGTCTAATATCTAACATACTAAAATCATGATTTTCTTCTAAAGCAAAACCATTAGTTTTATGCCTAAAAAAAAAAAAAAATGCAAATAATCCCAAATTAATATAATCTTTAAAAACTTAACATTTATTTTCTTTAATGTTAATTTTAAAATTTTTCTTTGTTGATAAAATTTCAAAAATTTTTGTTATTTTTTTAACAATTATATTAATTTTAAAGATTTTTTCTTCTTTTTTTTTTCATATGTCATAGCATCAGTCGGGAGGTGAAACCACAACCGTCTGCAAACAACTACTTGCTTGCAAGGCGTCTGCGATGAACTCTCGGCTAACAATGCTTGACTTTGTTTTTAAAAAAAATTGTGTTTGAGTAATTTATATATTGAAAATATATATCAATCGATAGATTAAAAAAATATATTATTCCTTTTTTTTTGTAAAAATATGAACATTTTTCTGGTTATAGGTTTGGTGTTATTTATAATTACTTTAATTATTAGAAGATTCAATAGACTTTAGGTGTAATATATTACATCAAATTAGAGAAGTATAAGTAATTGGTTATTTCTCTTTTAAAGTATTCTGTCTGTATAAATATTTTACAGAAACTATTATTAATCATTTTTATAGTTTTTAAAAATTATTTGTTAGATATGTTGATGATTGCTTATCTGTTATTAATAATGACAAGTTGGAAAAAATAATTTAAGTGATTGAATGTTTTTAATCTTGTATGAAGCCTACTACTGAGGGGGTTATTATGATTTTGTTTAGTTAAAATTTTTTGATTTGAATGTTAATAAAGTTAATAACATTTTATTTTGTAGTCATTTATTTAAAGAAAAAAAATATTATAAGGCCTGAAAGCTATTAATATCAATCTTATAGTGATAACTGCTTACATTTTTGTTATAGGAATAAGACATGCTTTATAATTTTGAAGGTAATGATTATTTCCATGATGACAATTTGCTATGGATGATATTGATTTAAATTACAATCATAATTTAATTAAGAATATAATATATTTACAGGCCTGTGAAATACATGGAAAAAAATTTTTTTTTACCTTCAAAATGTTCAATCTATAGATTAATTAATAATAATCATTTATTGGATAGTATGATTGTTGCTTGGAAGAACGATCTTGATTTAAATTCATTTTAAATAATGTAAAATAGTCTACTGATGATAAATGGATATATGGTATAGTTTATAAGATTCCTTCTAGTTATCATAAAATTTATACAGATCAAAGTAAATTTAGACTTAATGAAAGAATTAAAATTTATAGAAGTAGAATTAAAGAAGTATATCCTAATTACACTTTATAAATACAGGGTTTTACTTTGGGTTTATAATATATTTTTGTCAATACAGACATTATCTTATACATAAGAATATGAATTGAAAATAGAAATTATAGAAAAGGATTACTCTTTTTTGTTTTAAGAAACTTCCTTCAATATTATAAATAGGTGGAATTTACAAAATTATGGAAATTGTAACCTGTTATATATAAATGTGTTATAATTACTTGATTTTTACTTCAAAAGTTCTATTTGGGCAATGGAAAAAATTAGTCATATCAGCATTTAATATAAGTTTGTTATTTTACTATTATTGTAAATGCTATGTGAAATATTCTATTATATATATATATATATATACATATATATATATACAAGAAATTCATATATATATATATATATATATATATATATATATATATGAATCTCTTGTTTTGGAATATTACTCTTTCAGTTCTCATCATAATAACATTGCTTATAGATATAATTTCATTAATGTAATTTACTTTTATAGCCACACAATTTTAATAAAAATAAATATATATACAAACAGCATTATGTAATTAAACATAAAAGTAAATATTAAAAGTAAAAGAAAATTGACGTTTTTTAAATATTAATCATAATTATATAATAAAAAATAATTGAATGGCATATTGCTCAAAAATTAATTAAAAAAATCTGAGGATAACAAGTGACAGAACTGAATCCATAAACCTGAAGCTTCAAAGTCATCTGCTCTATCACTATACAAAACTATATAAAATGATCTTACATAAATTTCTTTCATAAATGTTTTTCAATAACTTGAAGTTTGAAAATATAAATGTTGATTTTTTTTATTTATTTAATCATAACATAATATATACTTTTTCATGTATATCTCAATAAGTTCATCTATTTCTCATTTGAAAATTATACTTAGATTTACAAGTAAAGTTCCTTTTACTTTTATATCTTCCTATACTCAAACTTATATTAAATTCTATTCTTTTTTTATCGTCATATTTTTTTTCAATTGTTAATAACATATATAATACCAATATTGGAACTGTTTTTTCAGAATAAATCACAATTAATATTCAATATTTCCTACTGCAATACTATAGGCAAGTTTAACATGACACGATAAAGCTATTTCTTTTGATTTTTGTCTAAATTTAAATGGGTTGAATCATTATACACGCACACATACAGCCCCCCCCATACATCTATATATACTACATATAATCAAAACTACTATATAATATTCCAGAATACTACCCAAAAATCAATATTAAATAAACTCAAAGGTTTCAGCAACAAACTTCGCAAGGTAAAGATCCTCTAAATTCTTCTTATGATTTCATTTCTCCCAAAGAAGACAAAGAAGACTACCTTAGATAAATCAAAATGCAATAGTGTGGCCTGTATCTTTTCATGGACATACAAAGCAGAACAAGATATCTATTTTTAACTCTACTTTTATGAACCAACTTTATTCCTTCACTATCCAATATATATATATATATATATATATTATAATATATATATATATATATATATATATATATATATATATATATATATATATATATATATATATATTGGCCCTCTTTGTAGGTCTCCATAAATTGTTATATCCATTTATTAAAAAAATTTAAATTTAAGATATATTACAGCTATATGATATTGATTTTATTTATAATAAACTTTCAAAAGTTTAATTAAAGTAATCTATGAATATTTGATATGTGAAATTGTGCTAATATTTGAGGGAGACGTTTCAATGAAAAAAAATGATAATATTATATGGTTGGGAAAACTGGCCATGATCAATACTGCATTAATAAGTTTTGTAAATAAATGTTTAAAGCTAAAAGTTTTAAAAAAAGACAAGTTAAAATTAAATGCATATATATTTATTGTTGATAAAGATTAATATTTAGTAAGTGAATATAAATATTTTTGTTATTAATAGTATATAATAGAAGATTAATATTTGATTTTATAATATCGAATTATTATTTTAAAGTTGTTATAGTATATTATTTGTTTTAAAAAATATTTATTTTATAAAATTGAATTGTTAGTTTATTTTTAGATAATTACAAGCGTTTGTACTTGTGTTGTAAGTCAAGTGACAGATAGACATATGTAACAATTCAAAACAAAACAACACTCTCCATATAGTAGTGCCATCTTGTGCTAACAAGAGCAATCAATGGATGCCAAAAGGCTTGTGCATAAAATCCCTATCTAGTGCCTACTCATCCAACATCCCCAGACTAGTTTCTGGCTTGTGGCCTTCATCAGTGAGGAGCCTTGGATCTGAGAGCACTGCACCTAGATGTTACTGATGAAGGCCACAAGCCAGAAACTAGTCTGGGGATGTTGGATGAGTAGGCACTAGATAGGGATTTTATGCACAAGCCTTCTGGCATCCATTGATTGCTCTTGTTAGCACAAGATGGCACTACTATATGGAGAGTGTTGTTTTGTTTTGAATTGTTTAATAACAATTATTGTGCTAGTATGAGATAGTGATCATGTGATGTTTAGTGGTTTAACAACAATCCTGCCTAATAGGATAGTGGTGGCTATGGTTGTTAAAGAGCCAAAGACACCAAAATGTATGAGTACTGAATTGAGTTCAGACCCATATGACTATATAAGCTATTGAGCTTGGATTGAAAATATTAATAGTGTTTTCAATTTCATTCTCATAGTTTTGTAGTTAATAGAGTTAAAAGGTGGGTGCTGGAGGGTTGCATTAGATCCTAAGATCTAGGTGCAGTGCTCTCAGATCCAAGGCTCCTCACTGATGAAGGCCACAAGCCAGAAACTAGTCTGGGGATGTTGGATGAGTAGGCACTAGATAGGGATTTTATGCACAAGCCTTTTGGCATCCATTGATTGCTCTTGTTAGCACAAGATGGCACTACTATATGGAGAGTGTTGTTTTGTTTTGAATTGTTTAATAACAATTATTGTGCTAGTATGAGATAGTGATCATGTGATGTTTAGTGGT